>WYEA01017063.1:0-29348 GCA_033558465.1 Alcedo atthis
GGGCGTGCGCCCCGCGGCCCCGCCCCGGGGCCCCCCCGGGCCGCCGCCCCCCCCGTTGCCCGGCCCCGCCACGCCCCGGCCCGGCCGGGCCCGGGGCGGCCCCCCCCCCCCCCCCCACCCCCCGGCCCCTGGCACAAATCATGTCCCCGGCTCCCCGCGCCTTGCCCCGCACCGGCGGCTCCTTCCCCGCCTGCTCCGGGGGCTCCCGCGTTCCCCGCCGGCGGAGCGGCCGCGGGGCAGGTGGCGGCGGCAGCCGGCGGCGATGGGAAGGAGCTTGTGCGGGGGGGAAGGCACCGGCGGCCGCCTCGGTCGGGTCGCTGCCGGCGGGCAGCCCGCGGCCTTGCGTGCGGGGTTTCCCCGCAGCGAGGACCGCGTTGCGGGGCCGCGCCGGGTCCGCCTACCGCTCGGGGTGACCCCCGGCCCCGCACCTGCCCCCGGCAGCGGGCCCGGCGCGGAGGCGTGTCCGCTATCGCCAGTCACCGCCCCCCGCAGCGGCCGGCGCCCGCCCTCGGCCCCGCTGCCAAAGTGACTCGGGGAGGACCGGCACGGCAATGACATCAGTGCTTTAAACAACTTGTTATTCGGGAGCAATCAGCTGCAATTAGGTATTAATTAAGTATTATGAAAGTTGATTATTTAAGTGAATTCGGCTTTCGTCTCTCCGACTATGGTAAGTACAGCACAATTGTCCTTTTTCTGCTCCCCCCCCCCCCTCGGCCCCCCGCCCGCAGCTCGGCGGAACCCCCGGGCCGGTGCGGTTGCCGATGCCGGTGTCCCCGCGCCGGGCGGTGCGGTGCGGTCTCCGCTCCGGTCTCCCCGCCGTGTGCGTCTCGGTTCCCCCTCCGCTGCCGCGGGGCCGGGCAATGCGGGCAGGTTTCTCCGGGACCCGGAGCCCGGGGGCCGCCTCCGCACCGAAAACTTTTGCCGGCGCCGAGGCGGGTGCGGGGCGGTGCAAAGGGGCTCCCGGGCCGGGCCGAGCGGGGAGCGGGGGCGGCACCAGGTGCTGCCGGGGGCTCGCAGCCTCTTTCACTTTTCTTTCACTTGTTTTACGGAAGTTGGCTTTCTCTCCTGCCGCCGCTCCGGCCCCGCTCTCCCCGGCCCCGCTCTCCGAGGCGGGAGGCGAGGTGAGCCGGGGGCTCCGCTCCGCCGGGTCCTTCCCCGCAGCGCGGCCGGGGCGGGCGGGCGGGCGGCGGGGCGAGGAGAAGCGAGGAGCGGGCTGGCCGGGAGAGGATGCGGAGGGGAAGTTTCAGGGGGATGGGGGGAGGGTGTTTCAAGTGATTTTGCGTTTATATTTGTTGTAAGTTGTGTGGGTTGTTTTCTCTTTCATTTCTTTCCCCTTCGGAGCTGTGGCGTCTCGTTGGTAAAGGTTGCTTGTCAGGTTCCTGTGCTGTCTAAATGAAAAGGAATTTAATTTATTTGGGACAAGGCAGTGTCGGATGAAGAGGCTGCTTATTACATTTAATGAGTTGTTGTTTTTTTTTTTTTCCAACCTGGGCATATCTGGGATGGGTTTGTTTTTGTCCTTCCATGTGAGGTGTACGAGACCTTCCCCACCCCTTCACATCTCGCAGGGCGGAGGAACGGTGGCCAGGCTCGGGCAATGTTTTGGTTTTAGATTACAGGCCCCAGTGCCGGGGCTGGGTGTGTTTTTAGATGTAGCTTTCTGTGGCATGTCCACTGGTTTTTTGATCAGGTATCAGGACAGGGAGCAGGGTCTGGCCTGGTGCTGGACTGGGCTGGGTGTGGTGGACACGGACAGGGCTCCATCACTGGGGCATCACTGGCAGCTGGGTCTCCCACGCTCCCCGTGGCCAGTTTGGGGCATGGGCTCCTTCAGATTTCACAAAGTGGGTGCATTCAGAGTTCTGTGAGAATCCCCTGGGCCGTCTTAGGGACCCAGTCCCACCACTTAGGCCCTAGACCTGCTGCCACATCCATGCCTCCTTCTCCAAAATGGTGTAAACCACTCTCTCCCATTAAAAACTAAATGGCAGCGATGGGCCAAACCAGGCCCGCACTTGGAGAGCTGCCACAGTCCACGTCACGCCTGCCAGAACCTATGTGTACGTGTGTGTGTGTGTGTGTGTGTTGGTTTTTTTTTAATAAGGAGTAACATGGTAATAAACTGGTTGATGATTGACTGGGCCTGAACTATGTACTCTGATATTTTGATTGAGAGGATAATTTTGTCGTCGTTTATTTCACTTATGTATTTATTTCTATCACTGACACTAGGAACCGAGTGGCTTGGGGGCTGCTTTCACCAGTGAGCACGCTGGGCCAGCTCTGGTTGGGTCCAGCCGTGGGCGTGTGCCTGCCTCCCTTCTAGATCAAGGAGCTTGGAGGCTGTGTGGGCAGCCCAGAAGTTAAGGATGTGGTGAAACTGCAGGAGGGCAAATGCTTTAATGAGTAATAAACAGTGATTTACTTCTGATCTCCATCTCCAGGAGCTTGTGGCAGTGCAGAGGTGGGATCTGCTGCCCCGGTGTTGCCGCCGTGCCCCTGCCCCTGTCGGGGCGGCAGTGCCCTCTGCCGGCAGGAGCCCTGCCCAGGGGCCAATGGGCCTCCCCGCCTGGCCACCACCCCCCTGCCGGGCACACCCAGCCCCACCACCCCAGAAAAGGACTGCAAAGCCAACACCTTCCCCCCCTCTGCCAAGGGACCATCCTTCTCAGCAGCGTGGTGGGCGCCCAGCCTCCTTTCCACCGCGCCCGGGCGACACGCGGGGTTGGGTGCTGTGGTGTGGGAACGTAGGGCTGCAGTGAGCCATGGAAATGAGGATCTGGGAGATCTGTTTAAGTCAGCATTACAGTCTGTGTGTGGGTGAACCCGTCTTGTCATGATCTCGGGGCAGAGACCTGCCCCATAATCACCACCTCTAACCCTTATCTACTTGGGCCAGCTTATCTCCCTCCGTCGCTGCCTCTTGAATTCTCTCCAAGCCCTCTGGCTGTGGCTCCCCTGGGGCAGTGCCTGAGGGCTGCTCACACCAACCGCCAGCTGGCAGAGGCAGGTCTGGGGGGTGTCTTTCCCAGAGGGACTGGGTATGTGGGGTCTGACAGTCTGCTCTTGCCCAGGGCTTTCTCAGCTCAGTCAATCCTTTCATGGACCTTCTAGGGCCAGAAGCATTCGGAGCGGTTCAGGGCTGGAAAGAATTCATGGACCGAGTCCATCCAGCCGGGATCGTGGCAAGATGTTCCCTACATGTGACTTTCTGCAAGTCTGGTTGTAAATAACGTGAATGACTGGGCACCTGTCACTTCCTTTGGGAAACTGTTCCCTGGCCTAATTATCCTGGTATGAGATTACAGGAACTGACCTCAGAACAGGGACCAAGAATCTATGGTGAAGAGGTGGAGAAACACCTAATTTTCCACTTAAAGGGTCATTTTGTGTCGTTACTTTGTCATATCAAACACCCAGTGGAAACACCTTCTCTGGGCTGGTGCCAACTCCTGCTGTTATTTTTGTTTGTTTATTTTTGGTGTGTTTTTTTTGTTGTTTTATTTGACAACAGATTGTCAGAGCCACGTTGGCACGGTCAAGGTTGGTGCCATTCTGGTCCTGGTCTGCAGAAGGGCCACAGGCAGTTTGTTTGGGTTGAACACCCAGGTTATTTTCCAGTAGTCCTAGGAGATGCTTGTTGGGTGGAAAGTATTTGAGTGCTTAAGTCTCCCTAGTGAAGGCTCTTCTTTGGGAGAAGGGTTTAGCCAGGCAGGGATTAATCTTCTCAGCATGGTGTTAAGCAGGGCCCAGCTATGACTTGAAGAGCACACTGGGTAGGTCCACAGGAGTGTTTCTACTGGTTTGGTGCTGTGGAGCCATAATTCACAGAAGGAGAGAAAATGGGTCCCTGAGATGATAATAATCTGCTGATCCCCGACCTGTTCCTTCTAAACCAGGTCTGCTGCTGACAGAGTGGGATGGGTGCAGGTCCTGCATCCTGCTGTGGAACACTGTCTGAGATGGGGCATGTGAATGATACCTCCTCTGGAAGGGCTCAAATACTTCATATGCAGCTTCCATATCATCAGCTTCTGTTGTCCTGAACTTTTTGTGTTTCCACTGTTGAGTCCTCCTTGTTGCAGAAAGGATTGTCTGAGCTTGGAATGAATTCCAAAGCTTTTGCTTGTGCAGCCTTGGCTCATGGTGCCAGAGTGCTTGGCTGCCCTCAGAATGAGAGCCACCTTGGCCATTTTGGCTGTCCCCCTGCCATCAGGTCATGCCCCTAGGCTGCTGTGTACACTGCCATGTCAGTTCCAGGCAGAAAAGTTAGTTGGAAGTATCTAGGAAGTAATGAGAAGTCCTGTAGGAGGTGCAGACAAGCATTACCTGTAGTGCATCTCCCACCTCCACTCGGGCTGCTGAGTTGGATGATGGCTGTTCCCAGGCTTTGGGGAGCTCAGGTGCCACCCAGGGCTCAGCTCCCAGAAGTGCTGACATGGCAGAGGCCATGCTGGCCAATCCAGCTGGGCTTTGGGAGAACCAATGCCCTCGTCCTCAGCTGCACTTCGCAAAGCAAAGAGGGGGCAGAGGAGCTTGGCTGGCAGCAGGGGAGGGGCAGAAGTCCCACGCAGCTCCATCTCCTCCCCTCCGCTTCAGTGCGGACTGGATCAATTTGGACGTCTTCAGCAATAAAAAATGCCGATGTCGTCCTAATTCACCAGGCCCCGAGATGACAGCAAATTTACATTTTTTAATTAAACTAGCAGCCAGTTTTTATGAGAGGGGGCTGGGTTATGCAAATCAAATGGTTGTGTACGAAAGATTAGGAGAGTTTGGGAATAAATTCCACAAATGCTAATAAAAAAAAAAGAGAAAATGAGAGGGGGGAGAGAGAGGGACATTGTTCCATTAGCCCCTTTTAGACTGATTTCCCCAGGGAGAAAGCAGTGGGGGGTGAGAGATGGAGGCCGCTTTCAGAGACAGGTAAAATCCATTTTGAGGATTGAGAGCCCCTTGGACCAGGACCTTGTTGCTCCCTGTTTCCTCTGCCAGGGCTCGCAGGGGAGATGGAAGCAGACAGCAGTAGCTAAATAAAAACTTGCTGGTTTCTAATCCCCTTTCCTGCTTGACCAGTGAGTTTACAGGATGAAACGCCCGCTGGGGCTGGGGAGCTGCCCCGGATGACTGCAGCCTGGTGCAGGGGGTAAAGGGGTGCACGGTGCTCAGCTGCTGGAGGGTCATAGGTGGATCAAGGGCCAGTCCAGGTCATGGTGATGTCCCAATAGGGTGTCCATGGCAGGGAGACAGAACAGTCCCTGGGTGGGCAAAGCTCAGATTGTGCCCACAAGTGAGTACCAAAGGGGGTACTCAGTGCTCCTGCAGATGGGCACCATCTTTGGACTGGCAGATGGGACATAAAGCAGGACCAGTGGCTGGGATCAGTTCCTTGGGGTTTCCCCCTTGCTTTTGTGCAGCTTTTACTGGGGGGCTCCCAGTCCCTGACAGGACCCTGCTGGTTGGGCCAGGTGCAGGGCTAGGCTGGCATTCCTGTATGCACAGGCTTCATCTGTGGAGAGGGATGATGATGCTCTTCCCTCCCCTAAACCAGCTGCCCCCTTGTTGCCTGTCCAAGGGGCTCTCAGTGGTCGATTCCAGCTTTCTCTCCAGTGCATTAACTGGGCACCAGCCTCTACCCTTCTTTCTCAAGAGACTTCCCATCTTTCTCCATGTGGCGATTCCAGAAGATAAACAGTTTGCCAAGCCTTTTTGAGAACCAGTTGTTACAGCGAAGCAGAAGCATGCACTTCACTTGTGTAAAATATGTTCTTGTTTAAATGTCCCAAAGAATTTTGAGCTCTGCTTATGTTTGGCAGCTAGGTGTGGTGGCCGGGTACCGAAGCAGTTGTTTGCTCTGCCACACAGAAACAACCAGAAAATTTCTGGAGGCTGGGAAACTGCTTAAAGCTTCCAGTCCTAAGGCAGTTTCGTGCTCAGAATAAAAGCTGAACAACCCGTGTAGGTTGGCAGGAGAGAGAGAGCAAGGGGTGGAGAGCAGGAGATACAAGGAAAAAAGGGATGAGAAGGCTGGAGTCACTGGGTGCTTTATGGCGATCCCCTGAGGATTTGGTGCCTCACTGGAGAATTTTGCCACCCATTCCTGGTTTTGGGGTGTGAAATGGTGATTCACCTACATGCCCGTGTTTTGCTTTGGAGAGGTGACATTTTAACAGAGCCTCTTGTGAAATGAGTGAAAAACTCCAAGCTCCTCTGGAGCATTTTGGGAGGTGTTCCCCACACCCAACACCTACATCCCCGTCACCCTGTCCTGCACATGCACATCTGCCCCAGACACTGTCCCACCTCCACGCTCCCGGACACTCACATGCTCTGTGTTGGCGTCGAGCTGAACTTTGTGTTCTCTGAGCTGCTGTCTCAAGGTATTGCCTCCTCTGTGCTCCTTTTCCCTGCGCTTGCATCATCACGGCCACGAGTGAATCTTCCTCAGCGGCCAGGGTCTGAGCTGTGCCCCATGTGTTGGGTGTCCCTGTGCCCCCACCACTGAAGTGTGTCCCCTCTGGTCCTGGTGCCCGGGGGGGGGTGGTGGCTTTGCTGGCAGGCTGGGAGATGTACAGGGGATTTTTGTAGGGCGAGTTTCTGAGCTGAACTAGGGCCAAGTTCAGCTCGAATCTAACAAAGAGAACTCTGGAACAGGTCTGTGAGACGCAGCAGAGTCTGAGGATTTGGTGTGGGATGAAGAACTCCTAATCTATAAAGTGGGCATAATCATCCTCCCTGGTGCAGCCCAGAGCCAGGGCTGGGTGCTTCGGTGATGGAGATAAGTGAATGAGGGCTGGCTGCTGTCCATGGATAGGTGCGGGGGTCGGGCAGGAGCGCTCCTCCCTCCAGCCCGGGTGTGGTGCCTGGGGTGTGGGAGAGCTGAGCCCACTCCTGCTTCCCGGGAGCTCCTGCACCCGCCTGACCCGTGGCACCCTCCGTGTCCCAGAAGCTGCGGTGCCCCACAGGTCTTGTGTGAGTTGTGGACACTCAAGGTGGGCTCTCCAGGAACTGGGCGGGGGTGCAGAGCTCCAGTTTGGCTTTTCTGTTGGAGTGGTGCTGAAACTGGGCCAGGGTAAGGCAGAGGAAGAACCAGGAACTTTTACCTTCCATACATGGGAAACTGTCAAAAGCCAGGTAGCAACACCAGCTTTTGTCTGGTATTTCCAGAAAAACCCGGCGAGACCTGGCATCTCAGGGCATAATTTATTATGGAAAAATAAAATAATAAAGTCCCAATCCCTTTGAGGCCTGAGTCATAGAAGCATCTTCTCATTAAAGCAGCTCCACCTCTCCGCATGGTGTTTGCCAGCACCATGCCTGTATGAATCCACTCCCTGAGCCGGCTCGCCCAGGGCAGCCTCCTCCTCCTCCTCGCTGCCTGCTCTTCCCCAGCACCCCTCTCCTCCAGCACCCTTCCCCTATCTGGAGGAGCAGTTCCACATGTCAAGCCAAATTCTCCACAGGCCTCTCTTCTTTGGGCTGGGGGGGTGTTTCGTTGGCATGTTTTGTAGACAAATGTCTTCATTTTTTCACCCACCTTCCACCTCTTGTGCTATCAAGTTCTCTGGGTGCAGCCCTGGCTCCCACGTCCCCGTCTCCCTGCCATGTGGTGTGGAGGTGTGTGTGGTATCTCTCTTTCCATGGCTTGAAGCTCTCTTCCAAGTGGCCCTCTGCAAGCAGGGAAAGGAGAGGAAGCTGCTCCTGGAGTAATTACCATCTGCATGTCCCGAAGGCAGGCAGCAGATGTTAGCAGAGGAGGACCGGATTGGAAGAGGGTGAGGGAACAGAGGCTGGGGAGAGAGGGTCTGATTTTTCTTCTTGATTGCTTAGGAATAATTTTAACAGCAGCTCAGTAAGAGTCACAGTTTTGTGAAGCTGATCCTTGTGCTTAGAAACTTTCAGGGAAGGCTCTTCACTCGCTCCTGTGGCATTTTCAGTCACTCTGGGTTTTCTCACCCTTCTCTGTGCTGCACTATTTAACTTCTGTTGCTAAACAGCTTTTCTTTATGTCCTCCTTCCTTTCCTTATTCCCACAGACCCGTCACTCTTTGTCACCCTCCTGGACCTCCCCATTCTGCCTTTGAGTCTCTCTTGGTTTTCCTTTCCTCCAACCCCCCCACCCCACCCCCACCTCCCTTCCATTATATTACTCTCTTTATTTTTCAATTCCCCATTTGTCTGTGGGCTGATATTCAGATGAACAAACTTCTTCCAGTTAAAGGAGGTCATGAATATTAGGATTTTTCTACCAAACAATGAAATATGGCTCAAATTACTCTAAAGAATAGGGCCCTTTTCATAAACCACCTGCTGTTTTTTTGAAAGCAAGCACAACCACTCGCCTGTGTGCTCCAAGCAGTTGTCTCTCATCTCCACCTCGCCAAGCTTTGCCATTCCAATTTCTTCTGAATGTGCTGCTCTCAGTGGAGTAAGGCTGCTCAGGCTGCTCTTCCCAGCCTGCCAGCACCCAAGGAGTCTGAGTTTGGACAGGTTGGGACAGGACGGTGATTCTGGCAGGGTTCTCACTGCTTTGGATGATGGTTTGTGATTGTGCTCTTTTGATTGCGGTCTGCTCATTTTGGGGTTTTCTTTTTGTTTTCAACAACGTTTTGGTTGGAAACTCATTAGTCTCAGCTTGAGTGAGAGGGGGAGCTGAGATTCAGGTGTTAGCAGGTGGCAGCGTGCCGGGGGCACATGGGTGCCTCTGGCTCTTCCTTGTCTTGCTGCTGTGGAGCAGCCCTCTCCCCAGGTCTGCAGCACCCCAAGAAAGAAGTCAGATGTGTGCTCGAGGTGGGTCCCTAAGCCAGGCAGGACCCCACTGTGGGGACTGGGGTCCATGCTGCTGCCCCCTTCCCCTCTGCCACATGGCTCTGGAGAAAGAGCTGTGAGCGCAGCAACTGCAGATGCCTCTTCTCCTGAGACCTCAGAAAGCCAGCTATGTGCTGCCTTGCCTGTTGGCTGTGTGTCTGCCCTGCCTTTCCCAGCACCAGTGCAGCTTGCCTGTTGGACCTTTAGAGGGGCTGAGGAGAGCCCATGGGCCTGGAGAAGCTGCCATGAGTCAGGCATGGACAATGCCAGAGACAGAAACAAGAGAGGACACCGACTTGTCTCAGACTTGTGTTTTGTTTTCAGTCCAGCCTATTTATATTCACCATGGTTGCTATTTTTCCCCAGTTACATGGCCATGTCTTGTCCCCACTATCTGCCATCTTCCCTGAGCAACCCTTCCCGTTTTCCATGTGTTTGTCCCGGGAGCATCATCCCCCTTGGCCAGCAGGCACCTTCCAGCAGCCTGGCTCAGTCCTCCCACCCTCTCCCACCCAGCCCCACGTCTCTCCCTGGACAGAAACTGCACACACAGCCCGGGCTGAGCGAACACCGAGTTTGTTTTGCCAGGGTGACCTGTTTAATCATCTCATTTTCTGGTGGCCGTTTATTCCTCGTTTCCACGGTTACAGCCCCATTAAGAGGAGAAGCAATAAGGCAGCGAGTCAAACAGGTAATAAAAACATTAAAGCCATGTGCGCGCTGGGAGGGAGGGAGGGCGAGCGGCACTCAGTGAGACGAGACGGGCCGTGCCAGGGAGACAGAAGGGTCGTGGGGAGCCCAGCATGGTAACACCCAGCTCTGTTCCCAGCCACCACGGGAGTCCGGCTGCCAGCACAGCATCCCACAGCCCCTGCCCTGCTCCCTGCTGCCCCTCGGGCATCGTCCCTGCCACCACCATCGCTCTGCTGCTAATGCAGAGGTGCCAGTGGCCCGAATCACTTGAAATCAGAGCGTTCTTGCAGCGGAGTTTTATTGGTGTGCGGTGATTGCTTGGTGAAACTCGTGGCTTGCTGGTTCCAGGCAGTTCCGGGATGCTGGTGTGGACCCAAACATTCGTGGTGGTAATAGTTCTGCTGTGGTACTTGCCAAGGGCCCTGTCGGTGCTGATGGCAGCAGCGGTGGTGCCCTGAGGAGCTCTGTGTCCACAGTGCTCCTGCAGCAGCACTGACTGCTCAGAACCCTGCACTGCTCCATTTGCAGCCAGCTCCCCAAACCAGCGCTGCCTGGAGCGTCACCACAGCATCCTCAGGTAGAGTAAGTATCTCTGTGTGGAAGAAAATCTTTCTGGAACCTCCAGGAGAAGGTCAGGCTCCATGGAAACAGGACAGCGAGGTCTGCTGCATGGCAGGACATGGGCTGGCAGCCAGTGAATGTGGGGTGGGCAGCAGGCAGGAGCAGTTCACCTGGGAGCAGCAGGGCTGCCCTGGGGCTGTAGCTGGCAGTCAGGAGCGAGCTGTGGAGGGCAGGCAGATAGCTGAGAATCTCCTCTTTCCCACTGGAAGGAATCCCCAGATTTCTTGTCTTTCCGTTGTGGGTTCATAAAAGGAAAGTAGCCACATTAAGCAACCTAAAGCAACTTCTCTAGGGCGAGGGGAAGGAGAAGAGCCCTGATGTCTCAAGAAGCAAGGGGTTGCTTTCTGAGCAGCTCGTCCTGCTAGGTGGAAGCCTTCTCTACATGCTGCCAAACCCGACTGTGTCAACAAGGAGACTGTGGGCTGTCACCCCTGGGAAATTGCAGTCTAGGTATACTCTGGGGCATAAAACCATGACCTGACTACAAAAGGCATCAGTGTTGTCATTTCCCAGTGGCCATGGAGCCCAAGCAGCACTGGATCTCAGATGAGGAGGTGTTAGCGAGTGAACTGACATTTTTAATACCCGCCTGTCCTGTGAGGGCCAGTAGCTGTCTCTGATGGCCAAATGGAGATCAAAATGGTATCACTAAGAAATAATTTTAAAACTTCCTTGCACACTGCAAACCTGAGGCTTGGATTTTCAAAGTCACGCTGCATTGGCCGTATTTTGTTCCTTTGGAGTTGGTTTGTCAGAACTGCCACATCTCGGAGCAGGGAGGAGGGCTGGAGACCTGCTCTGGCCTGGAGAATATAGACTCTGTGAAGCTGCTCTTCCTTGCAGACAGGCTGTGGGATTGGTCTGTGAGCTGACTGGGTAAATTAAGTATGAAAACGATTCTCCAGGACTCTTACCAGACTGATGGGAAGGGCCCCATCCATTCCTGGGGGTGGGGAGCAGGGTCTGACCTTCCTTTGTGTGATCCCAGCTCTGCCGTGTTGTGCTGTGTGTTACCCGGGGTAGGTACAAACCCTGATGCTTTGTGCAAGCTGCTTATAAGTAATGGGCTTAGGAAAAACAAGCAAACCACGGAGCTGAAAACTCCCCAGCTCCAGATGGGTTTGAACTGCTGGGTTGCTGTTGGAAAGGAGCAGGTGCCTGGAGGGGCAGGAAGGGTTCTGGCCTTTGAATGAGGGTAAGTTTTGCTGTGATGAAGAGGTTAAATATCACAGTCTCCCTTGTATAGGTGGCACAGCCCTGACAGCAAAACAAAAATACTCAGAAAAGCAAACAAGAGAGGAGAGCAGGAAAATAATCAGGGAAATGGAATAAGCTAACTACACAAGGGTGTTTTACCTGCTAGCTGTCTCTGTTGGAATATTCTACCTCATTACAACCCCAGTTTGCCCTGTTGGGATTTTTTTTGTTGTTGTTGGTTTTTTTAAAAATTTATTTATTCATTTCTGGCATTGTTTTGGGTTTTATAGTTTCTTTTCTCTGGACTTTATCAGAAAGCATATTTGTGGTGAACGCCTGTGAAAGGACCTGGCTTGCTGAGTAAATATTCAACGTGGAAATGAGCCGCATGACCTTGAGGGAGAGGGAGGAAAGCTGAGAGAAATTCATAAAAAGCTGAAAAAGAAAAGAACAAGGAGAAGGGAGGAGAGAGGGGGGGTGGAAAAAAAAAAAAAGAAGAGTTGGCCAGGCTGGCAGAAGTCACCCAGCAGAGAAAGGCTGGTGTCTGTGGTTACAGCGCTGACGGGCCCTGTAGCATCGGGCACCTCGAGAGGCCTGGTTCTCAGCACTGACACTTTGAAAAATAGGCCCATTTAAGGTGACTCAAGTTGGGCAACAAAAGTCAGTAGTCACTTTAGATCATCTTGGCCTGTGTTCAGAAGGGTGAATTTTATCCTTGGCGGGAGGCCAGCGGGAGGCCTTTCTGTGCACTGAGCCTGTGCCCAGAACAGGGCCCGGGGTGGCTGCCGGGCCTCGTGCCGGAGCTGCGGGGACCCTCCGGCCCCAGGCACTGGGAGGAAGGAAAAGCCATCACCAGTTGGGCACACGTGCCACAGCCTGGCTGTTCTGGGGTGTGAAAACTGCCCTGAGTTGGCTGGTGGGGTTCTGTGGGGGCTGTGGGTATCTGGGGAAGGTGCTGGATGGAGTGAAAGCCACTGGGTGCAGCGCAGGGGTGGTAAGGAGCAGCAGGGCATCTTTCCTGGCACCCATGGGGTTGGGAGATTGAGATGTAGGTTTTTGCCTAGTGAGGAGCTCAGTCAGAAAGGAGCAGGAAAACACCAATGCAAGAAAAAAGCATTAAAAAAAAAAATGGGTAGAAACACATTGCCGTTGCTAGCAGAGAACAAGGTGCAAAAAGTCCAAAGGTACTTTGGATTTCAGGTTTCCAGAGTTGCCTGGTGTGGGCTGGAAGATTCTTAATTCAGCCTCACATCTAGTGCTGGGTGGTCTAAAACTGTATTGTAGGGATTGGAGAGAGATGAGCATTCTGCAAGTGTGTGTTTTTTCTGTATGGGCTGTTCCTTTAGTGTGTCCTTAGCATCTTGACGACAGCAGCACTGGGAAGCCCCTTGGTCCTGCAGCTGCAGCCTCAGCTCTTTGCTGCCCGTTTCCCTGAGTGGCAGGAAGAGCTGGGCACACGGGCACCCGGCACCAGTGATCACGGGCGACTGGAGCAGGAGCCCTGGCACTGGTCTCCAGGCAGCTGATGGCTTCTGCTAGTTTTTGTTTGTTTGTTTGAATGCACAAAAAAAACCCCAAAGAACTTTGGATGGATTTTAAATCCCTTACAGCTCATCGTAGTGTCGTTTCTTCGGCTCCCTCAATTCTCTTCATTTTCGAGAGGGGAAGTCTAACTTCACTGGCATCAGCACTTCAAAAACGCTGTGCACTGACATAAGCATTTCAGAGCGTGGGGCAAGGACTGTGCCGAAGCTGAGCCCTCGTTTGTGTTGAAACAGTGCTGATTGCCATTCTTTGTTTAAAACAAAATAGCTGCACTAATGATCTTCGTGTACACATCTTTACGTTTGTCTTTGTTTAGGTGAGGGGGTGATTTCTTTCGTTCTCCGAGCCTGGAAATTGTAGAGTTAGGTTTTTTTGTAGCTGGTATGGGAGAGCTGTGCTGTTTGGAGGAGAGCTTTTTTTGATTTCTTTCCAGTTGGAGTGTGTGAAATAGTAGGGAAGAGTCTTTTCTGGTGATGACCTCAAAATAATTTCTATAGCAGTACACCATGATGTCAGACAGACAGTATGCAGCTGGGTGGGAATTGCAGGCAGTGGGGGCAAGAGTGCCTGACACAGGGGAAAACCAGCATAAATAAAAAACATTCGTCTGAGGCTTTGGGAGGAACTAGAGCAAAGTCACCAGTGCAGGTGCCAGGGCAAGGAACTGTAACTGTGCATTTAATAGCTTTGGATGTTTGCTTTTATGTGACAGTTGCTGTTCAAGCAAACAGACTGGAGAATTCCAGACTTGCCCGGATTTCAGGGATTTTATTTATATGTGTGTTGGTGCAGGACATGGTGCAGGGCCTCTCTGGGGTACCCTGCTCCTCCCTGCTCTGGCTATCCCAGCCCCCCTGATTTCCCCTCACCTGGGTAAACGTTGGCCAAGCTGAGCCTTCCCCTCTGGCTCCTGCAGTCATCCCCCCCCCAAACCCACCTCCCTCACCTGCTCCCCACCGCTTCTAGTGCTCTCCTGCCTCCCAGGAGCATCCTCCCTCCCAGTCCCCTGTACACACATCTTCTGCCTCCCCCCACAGTGTGCCCATAACTGACCTGCCGGAGCCCTGACCTGCCGGAGCCCTGCCCCATGTGCCCGCCGTGCCCAGCCTCCCCTCGCCGGCCCTGGGCTCCAGCGACAGTGTCCAGAGGGAAGCCCGGGCAGAGGAATGGTGGTGTGCTTTTCTCCTCCAAAAGGCAAGGCTGCGAGGGGTGAGGGGCAGGCTCCTTGCAGCGAAGGTGTTAACAAATAGCAGGTGATTAAACATGACAAGCAGTGACATTTCTGTGTGGGGTTCTCAGTACCAGCAATGCCAAGAATGAAGCTATAAACCCTGACATTTTGTGTTATGCACTGAGGTTTTTAATAGACATCTTTCTCTCCCTCCCCCCTGTTTATTTCTTTTATTCCTTCTTCCCCTTCTGTCCCTTTCTCCTTTTCCTCCTCCCCTCTCTTCTGACCCTCACCCTGGCTCTGCCCTGTCCCAAGCTCCCCCCTTCTTCCCTCACCTCCCTCCCTGCCCTTATCTTCGCTCGCTTGCTTTCCCAGGCTCATCTGCTCGCTGGTCTTCACTTTTTCTTTTGTTCATCTCTTCCTCGCTATTTTCTTGTTACACTTTTCCAAGTATATATATATTTATTTTTTTTTGGTGGTTGTTTTTAATTTCGCTTTTCTTGGTGTCATTCCCCCCTTCCTTGCTCCTAACTCTGGTCCCTGCCATCTGCACACATGCTCGCAGCCGTTCTCACCCGCGCGCTCCCACACTTGAGCGTGCACACCCCGGCACTTGCCGCACGCTCTCCCCTCTCCCCCGCACGCTCTCGCTCGCTCGCTCCTGCACCGTCTCTCACATGTGCTCGCACTTGCTCGCTTTCTTCCCGTGCTTCCCCTCTCTTGCTCTTCTTTGTTACTCCCTTCTGCTGTCATCTTCCCTCTGTCTGTTCTTTTCCACTCTCTCCCCGTCTCCCTCCCCTCTCCTTTCTCTTTTTGGGGCCTGATGTAATAGGCTAACCACGGGTGGCCGGGCCAGTTGCTTGTCAGGGAGCAGGTGTCCCACCCCTGAGTGATGTTTTTGTTAATAACATTTTTGCCCTGACTCAGAAGCCAGCGTTTTGGAGATGGCTCGTTGGGTTTTTTTAAGGACGGGAGCTGAGGAGGCTGTGCTTTTGGGAACAGTTGCTGGGTTTGGACTAAAAGGACTGCAACAGTTGTTCCGCCGAGCAAGAAACGTTGGAACAACTGCAGATTCCCCTTCTCCCTCTCTCTCTCCATATCTA
Source organism: Alcedo atthis (assembly GCA_033558465.1). Classification (NCBI taxonomy): domain Eukaryota; kingdom Metazoa; phylum Chordata; class Aves; order Coraciiformes; family Alcedinidae; genus Alcedo; species Alcedo atthis. The sequence continues at coordinate 15,142 of WYEA01017063.1, forward strand.
TCCAGAGGGCATTTGGAGGTGACACCCAGTGCACCGTCCCCCTCGCAGACAGCTCTCATTGGAGCCAATGGGCTGCTGCTGGCTCCTGGCTTTAGGAGCCAGAGCTGGCCTTGCCAGACAACCCTCTCTGGTAGAAAAAAAATCTTTTCTCATCTGTCTCTGCTGCCTTCTCCTCCTGGGGTTACGGGCACAAAATGAGCAAAGTGCTGGGGTGACCAGAGCGTTCAAACACGGAGCTCTCCTCCAAAACACAGAGCTCTCCTCCAGAACAACAGGTCACTTGGTCTCCAGGGCTCGGTAGTCCTGGCCCAGCTACGTGATCTGAGTGTAAGAAAGTGGTCTCCAGGCACAGAAAGACAGAGGGGTTTGGTGGTGGTCATTTGCTCCCCAGTGCACGACCTGCCTGGCTCTCTGCATCTTACCAGGCTGGTGATCTCCTTGATGGAGAGGCCAGAGGGCAATGTGTGATGCTTTCCACTCGGCAGGATGGAAATTGCGTGGGCTGGCCCGTCGGAGCCTGTCTTCTCTGCCCAATCAGCCTGGCTGTCAGCTCCAGGGCTGAGCCTTCCCCACCTGCAGAGCTGTCACCCAGTGCCACTTGGGCACTTGGGGCATCTCCAGAGGCACTCGAGCCACATGGTGATTCCCTCTTGTCCAGCTGCGGGGGTCTCTGTGTCTCCCCGTGTCCCCAGGGAGGGTCTGCAGGGAGCTCCAGGAGTCACCACACACACACAGCCCGTGCTGTCAATGGTGGCTTCCCAGCCCATTGCTGGAACTGGCACATCTGTGCCCAGGGCATCCAGGGCCAGTGAGAGGCTCCCGTGGGTGGACAGTGAGGACAGGGGCTGGGGCAGCTCCCATACAAGGAGGTCACTGAGGCCCCAGCGTAAAGGGCTCGGCAGGTATTTGAAATGAATCCAAACTAAACTGCAGCTCCAGTCCCAGTATTTTCTCTTCCTTGACTCGGCAGTTGCTCTAAAAATCAAAATACTTCCCCCTGAAGACCACGCCTTCCCATAAAAGTGCCTCTCCCTCCCTGTCCACCCAGGTCTTATTGATCCAGCACCACAGACGGTGGCTGCAGCTTGAGTTGCCAAGTAGGGCAGATCGATAAAGGCTTGGTATGGGATTTTTGGCAGCTGGGACATCCATTTGTCCCTCCTCCCCTCCCACCATCCCTCCAGGAAACTGCCAGCGTCACAGTGAAAGCAGGTGGAGCAAAGCCCTGTCCTTAGGCTTCCCTCTCACCTTGTCCTTCCCTGCCCTCCTTGCTGCAGCCACTGGGACCAGAGGCCTCTGTGGGAGTGTGCCCGGGGCTGGAGGGGTCCCCTCCCCTGCACCAGCTCCACTGGCCTTTGTAATGGCCAGGTTCACCCTTCTGCACACTGGGGATATCCCGTGGGTCATTCCAGCATCCCCAAGAGCAGGATTTGGCTTTTATTGTTTGCAGGGTCTTTTTATATGAGGGAGTGCCACGGTTGGGGTTAAGGGCCACAACTCTGCCCTTCACCAGTGCTCAGCTCCTTGGCCATGCTCCTGGGCTAGGGCTCCTGCCCCACTCACAAGGTTTCCCTGTTTCCAAACGGTGTGGGCCGGTGTCCAGTGGGAACTGAGGGGAGCAGTGGGGAGGAGAGGGGTGCAGTACAGGCAGCTTCCATGTGGCAGCAGAGACTTGGTAGCTCTGCCATGAGATGTCCTTAACCCTTGATCACCCTCCAGGCTGCAGAACCTCCGACAGGTGCCGAGCGCCGCGCACAGCAAAGTTAATGAAATTAGTATTTGGGGGAAGGGGGGAGGGAGGTTTTGTACTGCACCCTGGGGCCCTGGGTTTATTAATGGTGACCTGCCATTAAAGACTAAAGTGCTAACCTGGTCATATTTAGCAGCTTTCAATGGTATCCCAGTGGCCTCCGCCTGCAATATCAACTCCTGCCTTCCCCCCGCAGCCCCAGGCCAGCAGGAGCTGACTCCAGAGTTTCTTTGCTACGATGGGTCTGGTGGGCAGCACTAAGAAGTCTCTGTGCTGCTGCTGCCAGACAGATTTCCACCCCCTCCTGCTGCTCCGAGCGGTTTGCCTCTTACTGCCAGGTCTTGCCAGGGAGCGTTTGGAAAAGAGGACCAGACCCTGGCATCTTCATCATCTCCTTTACTCAGACAGAGCCTGGGGGTCACTGGGAGAGGGAGATGTGCCAGGGTGAAGCTCGAAGGATTTGGCCACAAGGGAGAAGCACGCTGAGGCTCTGCGAGTGCTTCCACAGAGCTCTACCAGAGCACGGGCAAATTATCCCTCCGAAGTGGCAGGCTGGGAAACCAGGCAGCAGCTCTGCCAGACCTGATTAAAACAGCACTGGAGGCTAACAGCTTTGGGTCAGAGCAGGAGGGCTGCCCTCACTGCTACTGTCCCTCTTGCTCTGGTCCAAGAGAGGGACTTGGAAAACCCAAGCGTTGGGGGGGATGTCCCTTTGGGGACAACAGCAGTTGGATATTGCAGTGACAGGCACTTTAGAAAGATGCTGGGGGCTGCTGCTGGTCCAGGCAGGGATCAGTGTTAGCAGAAGAAAAAAAAAAAGCCCCAGAGTCTCCTTGAAGCTAATTCTGCTCTTGATGCCTCCCTAGAAGCAAGATCCTGCTGTGCTCTGTGTGCCAACTGAGATTATTGCCTTCCCTGATCACTTCTTCCTGGATTAAAAACTCAGCACAGAGTATTTTGCTGGATGTTATTCTAGGATAGCCACTGGAAGCTCTGCACGACGCAGACCCTGGCAGAGGGATGGGGGGAATCACGACACATCTCCAGCTTGAGCTGCTCCTGCTGCTCGGGGTGTGAGGCAGGGATGCTTCTGCCCACACACACCTCTGTTTTGTGTGGGGGAAAGGATGAAGAGCCAGGGATTTTCCTCTCTCAGTCAAGCCCCGCAAGCCACAGATCCCTCATCCTCCCAACCCTGCTGTTCGTGTGGGCACGTTCAGTGTGGGCTTGAGGCCATTCCCCAGCAGAGCCAGTGAGGGCAGAGCCCTTGTTCCAGCAGAGCTCCAGCCCTCATCGCCTCCCAACAGGACGAGCGCTGCTTTGGCAGCCAGGCTGGGGGCAATCCTCACTCTCTGGGTTGGCTCTGTGCCCCAGCTGATCCGGAGCCAGGTTTTGCTGTAATCTCTACATCCTGTTGCAGGTCCTTAATCAGCTGGAGCCAGACTGGAAAAAAAAAAACAACCACAAAAAAAAAAGAAAAATCCACCAAAAACCCAATCCCCAAACTGTTGTGGTTAAAGCTTCTCACTCCCGGGTGGCGGGGAGGAGCGTGCAGCAGCTGTCCTGGGCACCAGGTGGGAGGTTGGCAGCGCTGGGAGGAACTGGGAGGGACTGGGAGGGACTGGGAGGGACTGGGGCTCCCGTGCTGAGGGTAGAAGCAGGGGAAAGGGCAAGAGGTGCTTCTGCTGGGGGTCTCAGCAGGAGCCACTTGCTGCTGTTCCCCCCACAGAGTCTGGGTTGGAGGCAGTGCTCCCTGCTGTTCTCCCACAGCCAGGGGTGCCACCCCTTCAGCCCTCTCTGGGCAGGCTTGGAAACTCTCTGGGTTGTTGTCGAGTTGTTTTTTTTCCCCGTTTAATGCATAGAATAACACTGATGGGTCTGAACAGCTCCAGCCAGGCGACGAGGGGAAAGAATAACAAGCTCCTGAATGTCAGGCGAAATTATGGGCCATTGCTATTTAGGGTGAGTCTGGTGGATTTAGGGCCTCTCTGTTCTATTGTCCCAGCTGCTCTGAGCATTGGAGCAGGCGAGACACAAGTCGGGGATTTTATTGCAGAGCATGTGCAGAGGAAGGCTGGTTCCGAGCGTTTCCGGAGCTGAACGGCAGCAGTGGGGGGACAGGGGACAGTTTCTGCTGGGAAGTTGGTGAGATGTGATGCTGGGAGGAGGCCAGTCCTGGAGTCCACAAGGAGACCCCCTTTTTTGCCTCCTCTTTGCCTTTCAACTCCAAGGTGTTCGCTGAACTCCCCGAGTTTGTCTAGCGTTTTGTCTCCATCCATCCAACTTTGCCTGGCTCTGCAGGAGCTTCCCTTGGCCAACCCACTGGTCTTTCTGCTCTGTCTCAGGAGCACACAGCTGCTCAGCTCCTCATCTTCTCTCCCATCTCTTGGGAACCATTTGGGAAGGCATTTTGTGTGACAGACAGCACATGAACGTGTGCGTCGAATGGGGACTGGGGGTTTTGGTGCCTTCTCTTGGATTGCTTTAGGCTGGCACTGGTGATGTAACCAGTGCTGGCACCGTGCTCGTGTGGCTTGCCAGGTGTGAGGGGGAAGGGCCCAGAGGAAGAGAGCACAGAGAGGATGGAGAAGGTGTTACACAGCACGATGGCAGTGGGTTGTCCATGGGAAGCTGCAGGAGTCCTGAACAGGGTGTATCCCGAGCTTCCCAAACTTTGGCAAACACATTCTGTCCCATGGCAGGGTGGGGAGGAGGCACAGGCAGTAAGAAAGCTGTTCTTGCCTGGCCGTCTTCACAGGGAGAATTCTTTGCTTCTTTGGGGCTCTTTTTATGTGACCGGATTAAAAAGCCTATTTGAGTTTCTTAAACCATTTAATCTAAAATCCCCAGGTAGATGCGCCATTGGATTCGGTTTTAAGCTTATAAACAAAATGCGTCTGTGTTTGTCTCTTCTGCCTTTTGTTCTAAAGAAGCAAGGCTTTGACCTGTCCTCCCTGGGGTGGTTGGGCTTCTCCTGCTCTGAATCCCCTTGAGCTTTCAGGAGGGTGGGAAGGAGCAGAGGATGGGGTGCTCTGACCTCCCTGCAGCTCCAGGTTAGGTGTGGACCGGGCAGGAGCGAGCAGGGGCCAAGGACTGGGGCAGTTCCCAAGGCTCAGTACCTCCATGGAATGCTGAACGGGTGTAAAATCCCAGTAAGACCATTGCTCTGCAAGTGTGGGGTGATGGAAAAGAGGAGACCACAGGAAGCTGGAGAAAATGGGAGGAGAGCAAGTTGCAGGGTGATCCACTGGAGCAACCTGGGTAGTTATTTCCATTGGTCTCCTGAGCTCCCAGTGTGTCCAGCTCCTTCCAGAGTTTCCTCCTGCACCTGTACTCTCTTGGGGTTCTTCCCAGCTCTGTATGGCTTCATTGCTGCCACACCCTGCACTTCTGAGGAGGTTTCATGGACAGGAGACCAATTGGGACTGTTCTCAAATCAGTCCAAAATGGGTCAGTTTATGATTTGCATTCACAGGAGAGAGGAGCTGGTGATACCTACAGGAGCTACAGGAATGTCACAGCTCCACAGTCCCAAGTGTTGTGTTTCTGACAGCAGCTAGTGCCAGATCCTCCAAAGGAAGGTACCAAACCCCACCACAGGCAGATGTAAAATGATCTGTCCCCATGTCCTCTCAGTGTCCTTTCCATGTGTCCAGCAGAGACCAGCTCGAGTTAGTGATGCCTGTGTACCCAGCTGGGGTGACTGCGGCACTGCCCAGGACAGCCCTAGCAGCAGAGTTGTCCCTTCTAGATCCCAACCCCAGTGATCCCTTCCAGATCCCATCCCCAGTGATCCAGATCCCATCCCCAGTGACCCAGATCCCATCCCCAGTGCTGGCAGCAGCAGCAGAGAGCCCAGTAGCCTCCTGCTGTCCCAGCTCCCTCCTGCTGCCACAGAAATGCTCTGGAAGGCCACCAGGGCAGCCTGTCCTCGCCTCCCGTGGCCCCTGCTGGGAGCAGAGTGGTCTCCTGTGTCTGGGGCTCTGGAGGAGATGCTTTCTGAAAGAGGATGGTGGGAAGAAGACTCTGTCCTTCTCCTCCTGCTCCCAAGGAGCTGGAGACAGACGGAGGGCCGGGCAGCTGCCTGATGGTGGCTGGAATAGGAGGGAGCCCTGTTGGCTTTGCCGAGGGAGCCTCTTTCTATATGGAAATGAAGAATTTAGGCTAATGGAGCTCAACCATCTCTAATTTTGCGATGGCAGGAGGATTTTGATTGAAAGTAATTAAGCAAGCTAGCTGTAAAATTAATTAAAGCAAAAGGGGGGGATTTTTTTATTGGATTGGATAGCGATATAGCGGCTGTCAAATGGGGGACGGATGGGGGTGACCTGAATTCTCTGCCCTCCCTCCTCCCACTCGGGACGTTTATGTCACTTTAATCTCCTTACAGCGGCTGGTGTGCATTTGTTTGAAATAATCAAGGAAATATGGTCAGAAATTGTCAGCTTTCAGATCTAATTTACCTGACAGCCCTGCGCGGACCAGTAAGCCTCAGCGTGCGTGTGTGAGAGCGTGTGTGTGGTGCGGGCGGCCGTGTGGGCATGGAGGACTCCTTGGCTCTCCTCTCTCCCCTTTTTCTTCATTCTGTCTTCCCTCAATTCCTAGCAAAAATACTTCTTAATGCATCCGGGGCCACCTCGCAGGGAAAAAGAAATAAGTCTGAGAATTTCTCTGTGGTCCCTTCTTCACCCCCACCTTGCCATCACTGCCTCCTCCCAACCTGCTGCCTCATCCTTGCACCATAACCAGCTTTAGGGTTTAGGCAATATAGGATTAGGGGAGGTGGCTGTAATTCTTTATTCCAGATGGCTGGCAACTGCTAAACCCACTGTCACAAGTACCAAGTTAGAAAAATACTTAAATTAGGCCCTTTGTTTCAGCCCATGTCCCTGCCAAGCAGCTCTCCCCGTGTCCTGCCGGGAGCTGGGCTTGCATGGAACAGGTCTTGTCTGGGAGTCAAGCCTACAGAGATGCTGGGGAGAGGCTTCTTCAGACTCACACCTATCTGGTTTCCATTGCTCAGCTCCATCTGCTGCTTTTTTGCCTTTAGCACTCGGAGAGAGATCCTGCAGCAAGAAGGAGGCAGGCACAGCTTGGTGTACGTGTGTGAAGGTCCTGATCCAGGACATCCAAAGGCTGCAGCTCTCCTACATCGTGCTCGGGGTGCACACCCCTGCCAGGGATCAGGGTTCCTCTCTCTGGACCCAACCCCTGCAAGTACTTGCTGCCCTGAGCTCAGTGTGCTGGATTCTGGGGAGGGAGGGCAAGTGCTGTAGGCTCAGCATTTCCTCAGAGCTGCCCTGGTGCCTCACATCTGTCTTGCTAGGTTGGTACTTAGGGTTATTATTTATTATTTATTATTGTTCATTAAGTGCTGACAGAGTTGGGGCTTTTGTTTATTTTGTTTGGGTCTCCATTGAGAGGCCTTGGCCCAGTCAGGCTCAGCCAGGACCTCGGGCACTTTTACAATTACAGCCCGTGATCCTCTTGCATTGTTTATGTAATGACTGGATCCCGAGGGATTCTGCAGCCCTTCTTAGACCCCAGCACCCAGCACCTGGCAGGGAGAGTGTAGGGCAAGTGCTGGCCCCTGGTGCCCAGGCAAATCCCTGAAGTTTACGTGCTAGGAGCTCATTAATGCGTAGACAGATCAGGCTGGACCTTGCAGGGAGGATCCACACGCAGGGAAGTTGGTTAAGCTGCTTCAGAAGGATGATTCATCCCTGCCATGCTCTGTGTGGTTGCGGGGTACCTTGGAGGCTGAGAGCTGATGCTCTGGCTGTTGGGTGTCCACAGCCAGCCAGTCTGTCTCCAGTACAGTGAGCTGAGTCACTGGTCTTCCTAGGCCAGCTTATGTGCCCAGTCCCCTGAGTGTCCCAGAGCATCCCAAGCCATCTCAGCTCCGGGGCTGAAAGTTTTACCCTGTTGAGCAGATGTGTGGAGTGCACTTCACCAGCTGCTGGAGGTGGGCAAGACATGGTCTAGTCCACGACTAGCTGTGTGTGGCTGTGCTGAGGTGGGTGATGAGCTGCTCTCTGTGATTCCTGGGTTTATTTCCAGCCTTGCCCCTGATTCACTTGGTGTCTGGAGCCATGCGAACGTGTAACTTTGTGCCAGTGCTTCCTCATCAGTATAATGGGTATAATTAGGCTTCCCTGATTGAAGATAGCTCCAAACACTTCGTGTGCTGGCAGATTTTTTTTCTTTTGTTTAAAAGTCCTTTCCAAAAAAAGGGTGGTGAGACCCGATTTCAGAGTGCTGGCTCCCATGTCATAATTCACATGTATGTGGATTAAAATCTCTGTCAAACTCTTTCTTTCTGGGACAGTTGGCTCCCCCATAAACCTACCAGCAGCAGAGTTAGGTGAAGACTTCAGTGCTTCTAAGCACTCACTGTCTCCTCTGTATTCAGCAAAACACAGGACTGCAGGACGTGGCATTTCCGTGTTAATTACAAATAGAACAGAATATAATATCAAGAATAGTCTAAATAATTTCATGGCCTGTTAACCAAAAGAGAGCTTGAGTTCTGGGATGTGGACCAGGCTACCACTGATAATGTATCTCAGGTCAGTGATGTCTGGAAAGAAGGGTCATTCCGTGCTGGTTGCTCCCATTTCCTTCTGTATATTGCAAGACCAGATGATGTAGAGTGCATGAGATAATTTTCTAACATAACATTCCCTACAGGCAGTTTGTGGCATGGCTGTAGAGACACCCTGACCGCCGTGTTGGAAAAGGAAGTGCACGGGACAGTTCTGCACTGTGGACATGTTTGAGAGCCCCGTGCAAGGCTGTGCTCTGTTCTGACTCCGAGGCTCCTCAGACATGGCCGAGGAAAATGCACGTGAGTGCTGACCTGGGGGCACCTTCTGTTGTTCTGCTTGCACCTGCTTGTGTCTGCTCAACATCTTCCTTCTCAAACTCTGCACCCCTTGCTTCACATGAGGCTGGAGACCCCGACTCCAGCACAGCCAGGAGCTGGAAAACGGGTGGACGGGATGAAAAGATTTTGGGTGGTGTGCGTTTTGCTCTCAGTTTGATGTGAGTGGCAGCGGAAAGGCTGCTCAGTTCTGCTGTCAGTGACATGGTGTCAGCTGGGAAGATCATTTTTCTGAGCTTAGCAGAGTGACATTAGCATGAGAGCAGTCAGAGAGGGATCGAGCCTGGCGGGTCTGGAAGGGGAGAGCTGAGACACTGGGCTGAGAGCATCTGGGCTATTTGACATGTTGCTTTTGCTTGCTTGTGCTCAGGCCTGGAGATGAGCCACTCATCCTCAGCCTGTGGGGCAGGAGAGACCTTCAGAAAGCAGGCTGGCAGCTCACATCACTTCAGAGAGACCTTGGGAAGGTGCAAAGGAAGCTCCAGGAGAGAGATGTAGCAGAGACACTCGTATCTGCTGCTCCTGGGGAGGCAGTGGAGGCCGTGGGGCTGCTGACTCTCACACAGCATCTTGCTGCAAAACTGAGCTCTGGCTGCTCTTCCTGCACATCCAGCTGGCTTGGGGCAGTGAAGGGACAAAAAAGTCAGAGCCATTGGTCAGCTGATCAGGGGGCTGGAAGTAGAATCGGACCTGTTGACTTTGACAAGCTTGAAATGTGTCTTTGCCCTGCACTGCCACTGTAGCAAAAACAAACTGGTTAGTACACCACTGGGGAGGCAGAAGACAGAGACCTCAGTAGTGAGGGAACTGCAGAAGAGGAGTCAACCTCCTGGGCTGCTCTGAAGCCAAGTCTGTGGCCTTTGGAGCACATTTGCCTTGGAGAATGACTGTGCAGGACCAGAGCACGACCTGAGCTGGCAGGTTAGCCTGTTGGAGGTGTGAGAAGACACTGGATCTGAGTGTCCTCACCTGGCTGGCTTGTACTGGTGTGATACTGGGGCTTGTTCCCAGAGCTGCCACAGAGCTCTGTCAGCCTTGGAGTCTGTGAGAATTTTCCTCCTTCTGCACCCTAGTAGCAGAGGGAAGGGAGGCTGTGGGTAGACAGGGAGCAGTGGTACTGGGAGAGCAGTGGGGGAGCTCCCCAGCCCCAGTGAGAGCCCTGCTGCTCTCTGTCTGGGGTGCAAAGTAACAGAGCTGGGGGGAGGGCTCTGTGGGAGAGGGCTCAAGGCGGTGCTCCCCGATACACCCTTGTGGAGCTGTCTTTGTATTTGCAAACTGAGCAGTTGTACTGGAAGAGATTTAGCAAACATGGGGCTGCACAATGCTGTGTGTACTGAGTCACACATCAGGGCTAGAGCCAACTAGCACTGTGAGCTACTGAGGCAAACATTTGAGAATAGTTACAATAGGCACCAAAAATATCTTCAAATGAGATCTTTCTGCATTGCTGCGTGTTGGGTAACAGGGAGGGCTGACAACCTCGGCTCAAACTCTGCCCACATGCTCTAGAGCTCATCCTGGCCAAAGCAGGCAACAGGAATGGGAACAAAACAGAGGAAAAGCAGTTTTGCTCCTGTGAAGGGAGCCCCGATGAGCCAGTGTCACATAGGTTGGGAAAGTTCTCTGGTGGAGAGTCAGGGTCGTGGTCCTGCATAGCGAGTGAGGCTTTAGTGTTTGTCCCTGTGGTCCTGGCTCTGGCTGCATTTCAGGAAGCAATGACCCTGGAATGAGACTGTTGGCTCTGCAGCTCAAAGTCCCACACCTGCCCGGGGCCAGGGCAGGACTGGTCCCTGTGAGCTGCCTTCTCCTCTCTGGTTTTACAGCTCCTGAGCCAGGGGGCTGCTCCTGCAGCATCCTACAGGAGCTTTCCCTGCTGCGGGGTTGTCTCGGGTTTGCTCCGTGGTCGCCGTTTCCTCCCCGCCACTCTCATCAAGGAAAGGAGCTGCTTTCCCAAAGCCCAGCTCTGGTGTTGGACTCTCAGTTCCCCAAACTCCCATCCCGGGGGCTTGTCCAGACCATCTCCTCAGGCTGGGGGGAGCAGGCAGCAGTGGCTGTGGGTGCTGCCTGGCACGGGCGAGTGCAGAGCTGGCAGTGAGCACCCAACACTGCTCACCTGGGAGGTCACCCTTTGGCCCCCCATCCCCAGTGTCCCTGGTGTCCCCCTGCCTGCTGCTCTCCACAGCCCAGTGCTGGGGCTGGGCTTTCTCCTCAGCCCCCTCCTGCCACCAGCTCTCCCACTGGTTCCACAGACTGGGGCTTTTTTTTTTGTTGTTTTCTGCCAGCGCAGGGCACTGAAAAGTGCTGGCACTGCCAAAAACCCTGTGTGCACTACGACTCCCCAAACATCCCTTTATTTTTATTGTTCTGTTAATTACTGTTTAAACTTTAATAAGTCACTTCATCAGGAGGGGGGACCTGCAGTGAGGTTTCTGTGCAAACACTGGGCCCGGCAGTGACTCTGGTGTAACATAACCCTTTATACAATGTGGGAATGTTTAGACTGTAACAGAAACTTGTTATTTTAATGACAGTTAAAGGGGGAAAAAAAAAAAAAGGAGCGAATGAAAAAGGGAAGCAAGTTTGTTGGGGAAACAGCTCATCTCAATCTCTCTGTCTGGCCTCTTTTCTCTTGGCTTTAATGATAGCTGGATAAGGAGGCTTTATGGCTTCTGTGGAAGCGAGTCTTGTTCCCAGAGATGCCCTATGCAAGGCAGTATGTGGTCCCCTCTGTTCTGCAGGGCAAGGCTAACTGCAGAGAGATGCTGATGGAAGCAGCATGGCTTGATTTTGCTCAGAGGCAGCAGCAGATGCCTAAAGCCAATTTGAGCTCAGTCTAATTATTCTGACCCACACAAGAGACTTTCCCCTTCCATTCAGCGCTTCTTCTACTGTTGAAGTTTTTAAGTAGCTCTGCTGAAGCAGATGCTGAGGTGCTGGAATGCCATAGAGAAAAGGGTCCAGCATCACAAGGAAAAATGGACCTCAGAGCTAGAAAGCTCTTCCTTAATTTGACTGGGCACCACTCAACTGGAGGAGCCATTCTGGGCACCCGTGAGGGAGAGCCTGGCTCCTGCTCTTGGCAGTGAGAGGACAGAGGGTTCACGGGCATCCTGGTGTTTGGATTGTGGCTGGTGATGTCTGCATTGCTTTGAGGTACTCAAGGTGCCTGGGCAGGGGCTGATGTCCCTGCACCACAGCACTGAAGCCACTTCCAGGTTTGGCTTGGCTATATTTAGCACTCGACCATATAGAGTGATATATATGATCTGAAAACCTTCAACTCCTGCTGACCTCTCTGCTGCTACAGTGAAATCCCCCAAATCTGTACTGTCTGGGTAGGGACTGACACAAGCCTGGGAGAAGGGAGAGCTCTCACCTTTTCCCTGACAGGTTTCCTGGTGGTTCCCTGAACAGTGTGACTTTCTCTGCTAGCTGTGGGGTGCCAGGGAAGAGGTGTGGAGAGGGTGTGGGGGTGTGGGCTGGAGCACAAGGGTGTGCTGGGGAGGGGAAGGAGGAAGCTGGGATGGTGTTGGGAACTTGAGAGGAGAGGAGGAGCATGCTAAGGGTGAGGCTGGCAACTGGGAGGGGAAAGGGGGACACTTTGGAGGGGAGGTTGGATGACTCTTCCATAGCATCATGAACCTTCCTCAAGTGCCAGCTCATTGCCAGGACTCCTGTTCCTCTCTGCAGACTCCTCTTTGCTGAGTTCCTGACCAAAACAGGAGCCTGAGGGGGCTTGCAAAGCTCTTTGGTGAGGGCGAGTGTAGGGTGGAGCAGGATGGGATGAAATCCCAGCCCCCCAGGGTCTGTGTTTTCCCAAGTGGGAGAGCACACGGGGCTCAGGCCAGAAAGGTTCACGCTTCCCTCGCCCGCTGCCGGGCTGTGATTGGTATTGATTGGGTTTGCTGTTCTCTGCACTTTGTGTTTTTCCAGCTGAGCATTGGCTGCCCCTTGAATTCCTTCTATTTCTTTATTTTAGCTTTGGTTTTAACCTCTGCTTTAGCTCAGATGCCCACAAAGGTCAGAGGCAGGGCAGGTGGGTGCGTGGGCCAGGGCTGCACACCCTCGGGAGCACACAGGGGGCTGCAGAAGGCACCAGGAGGGTGTCAGCCTGCCCTCAGAAGGATTGAACTCATAGGTCTGTGGTGGCTCTGGAAGCTCATCGTTGGAAAAGGGAAAGAAATCTGCTTCTGTAGGGAAAAAAAAAGTGTCAGGGCTTCACCTTGAAGCAAGTAACAGCAACGCAGAGGGATTTCCCACGCTTGGGTTTGTGTGATGTCTGGCTGGGGGGTGCAACCCCAAAGATGAGGGCCAGACTGGTGGCTGGAGAAGTAGTTGTGAGTCATTGCAATGTGTAGTGGTGACTTTCAGACCCCACCGAGCCCCTGGGACTGACCTGCCCTCGCTCCAGCCCTGTGTTCGTGTCTGCTCGCAGGGCCAGGGCAGGAGCCATCCCTTTAGGAATGGCATTTTCCAGGTTCCTGTGTGAGGCTGAACATGTCCCAGCTGCAAAAATAACTGCTTAGATACCCTGTGGAAACAGGAGCAGTAGCGACACATCTGTCTGGTCAGGGCAGAGCCAGCTCTTAACTCTTGCCCCAAAGGGGCACCCAGTGGCTGCAGACTCCTTGCTAGCGTGCGGCCCTTGGGTGGGACTCACCCAAGGGGGGAGGCTCTGCAACGGGCAGAGGAGCAGACACCTCTGGGCCTCTGCTTGGACCGCCGGGTTCCAGCAAGACGTTAACATCGAGTGGCTTCTCGGGAGCAGCCGCGGGGCGCGTGGGCAGCCGGTGGGGCCACGACTGGCACCGCTGGGAACGGGCATCCCCTGGAGCAGCCTCAGCTCGGCCCCTGCTCCTGCCCCCCCCATGGGCAGTGGGGTCACTTTGGTTGGAGAGCAGAAGCTGAGCTCAAGGATAGAGCCCCCTGGACGGAGCCAAGGAGCCGCTGTATAAAAACCGCTGAGGTTTTCCTTTTCTGTACAGCGCGTTTCCCTAAATTGCCTTTGACTGTGTGCATCGCTAATGAAAGTTTATGCCCTTGTTAGAAGGACAGGCAGGTCCGTTCCAGTTAGGGCTGGGTCTATCCTTCTGCCAACTGCCCTCCCCAGCACACACACACACACACACACACACACACACACACTCACTCGCTCTCCCTGGTGAATAAGTGGAGGCTGTTATAAAAAAAAAAAAAAAAAAAAAAAAGGAGAAAAAAAAAAAAGAGGAGGGGAAAAAAAAATTTCCATATTTGTGTAAGTTGCTTTAAAAGCATTTTATCATGTCATAAAAAAAAAGGAAAGTACTCTCGGAAATTGATCCTGCACACGAGCCCATTGGACAGAAGGACGTCGGGATGTTAATGGCTATTTTGCTCCAGGGTGGCTTATTAAAAAATTTATACATAAATGCTTAAAATTGCATAAATTATTTAAAAAAAAAACATAGTAAGCAATTTGCAATCCCGATCCACTTTTCCTCTTTTCCTTTCCCTTGTCATTCTTTTCTTTCTTTCTTTCTTTCTTTCTTTCTTTCTTTCTTTCTTTCTTTCTTTCTTTCTTTCTTTCTTTCTTTC
>WYEA01017064.1:0-12411 GCA_033558465.1 Alcedo atthis
GATTGCAATGAGATCATGGTCCTGAGATGGCCACAGATCTCTAGTTCATCCTGTTTGTTCCCCATGCTGTGTGCATTCGTGTACAGGCATTTGAGCGAGTTTGCAGTGCTCCAGAACCTCCTGACTGGTACCAACCCTGAATGTCTGTCAGAGTCTGTTTCAGATGGCTTCAAGACAGATCCACTGATGGCCAAAGGCAAACCCATCAGTTATAGTGTACCACCGCTGTGATAATTTGTTCAAGAAAGACTAAAAATAACCCAAATGGTAAGAGCGGCTGTGAGAAAAAAAGTGAGAATATGTGAAAGAAAAAGACCTACAGACACCAAGGTCAGTGAAGGAGTATAAGCTCCTGCTAGAGCAGAGCTAGAGTAGATGCTCCTGCTCTGTTCTGCTACAGCAGAGATTCCCCAGCAGCCTGTAGTGAAGATCATGATGAAGCAGGCTGTCCTCCTGGAGCCCACAGAGGACCACAGAGCAGCAGAAATCCACACTAATGTTCATGGCTTGAAGTAAGTTGTGAACCCCTGAAGAACACACAGGAGCAGGCTCTTGTCAAGAACTGTAGACTGTGGAGAGGAGCCCATGCAGGAGCAGGTTTTCTGGCAAGGCCCTGTGACCCTGTGACTGCCCTACTGGAGCAGTCTGTTCCTGAAGGACTGCACCCATGGAGAGGACCAACATTAGAGAAGGTTGTGAAGGATTGTCTCCTGTGGATAAAACCCCACACTGGAGAAGGGGAAGAGCATGAGGGGAAAGAAGCAGCAGAGACAACTTATAATGAGCTGATTGCAATTTCCAATTTCCAGTCCCCCGGGTTGCTTGCAGGAAGGAGGTAGAGAAGTTGGTAGCGAAGTCAAGCCTGGAAAGAAGGGAGTGGTGGGTTGTTTGGTTTGTTTTTTTTTTTTTTTAGATTTGTTAATATTTCTCATTATTCTGCTCTCTTTAATTAACAATAAATTATTTTCTCAAAGTTGAGCTTGTTTTGTCCTAGATGGTAATTAGTAAAACATCTTGTGCTTACCTTGACCCATGAGATTCCTGTCATATTTTTCTCCCTTGATCCTGTTGAGGAGTGGGAGTGAGAGACAAGTCTGGTGAGAACCTGGTGGACAGTCAAGGTCAACCCACCACAAAGCTAAAATTTCTAATTCTACCAGATGCTAAAAATAATTGAACACAACTTTTTCTTTTCCACATTGATGCATTTTTAATTTGCTGGTGTAAACATTCATCATGCAGGTGTCCATTTACCCTAATCTTTGTTTTATTCCCATTTGATGGATCCTACCCACAGATTTCTTAGTGTTGAATAATTCCAAGTCCACTCAGAGCAGCTGGCTGCCAGTCCCTCAAGAAGTACAGCTTGATCATGCAATGAAACCCCACCCAACTGGTTTACAGCATTGTTTGCTTTATTTTGTGAATTGCTGTGAAAGGCTTCAGGAGAATCACCATGGTTGTCTTTTGTTCTTTCCCTTGAAGAATGTGTCAGTCTAAGCTAATCACATATTGAACCATGGCAGTTTCCAAATATATATGCATATATTTACATATTAATTCTTAATTAATTTGATACTTAAGTATTTTTAATTATATACAGTATTGGGTTTGCAAGGTAAGGTTTAGGAAGGGAGGAGGGCACTGCCAAGGTGGTTTCTATGAGAAGCTCCTGGAAGCTTCCAGCATGTCTGATAGAGCCAATTCCAGTTGGCTGGCTGCAAGATGGACCTGTTGCTGGCCAAGGCCAAGTCCAAGTGCATCAGCAACGGTGGCAGCACATCTGTGATAATACATACAACAAGGGGGAAACAGCTGCACAACAGCAGTTGGGATAAAAGAGTGAAAATATGCGAGTGAAACATCTCTGCCAACATCAGGGTCAGTGGAAAAGGACTCGATAGAGATGCTTCAGGCACTGAAGCAGACTCTCCTCCAGTCTGTGATGAAGACCATGGTGAGGCAGGCTGTATTCCTGCAGCCCATGAAGGTTAACAGTGGAGCAGATAGTCATCTTCAGCCCAAGGAGGACCCCATACCAGAGCAGGTAGAAGTCTGAAGGAGGGTATAATCCAATGGGAAGCCCATGGTGGAGCAGGTTTTCTGCAGGACTTGTGACCCAATGGGGGACCCATGTTGGAACAGTCCATTCCTGAAGGGCTACACTCCTTGGAAGGGCCCCATTCTGGAGAAGTTCATGTAGATTTGTAGCTGATGGGAAAAACTGTGTTGCAGAAGTTCATGAAGGACTGGTTCATAGGAAGGACCCCATAATGGAGCTGTGGAAGAGTGGGAGTCCTCCCTCTGAGATGGAAGAAATGACAGAACCAATGTGTAATGAAGTAACCACAACCCTCATTCCCCACCACCCTGTGCTGCTGTGGAGAGGAGGTTGAGAAAATTGGGAATTAATTTAAATCCAGGAAGCAGGGAGGAAAAGGGGAAGGGTGTTTGAAGATTTCATTTTATTTCTCATTATCTTACTCTGATTTGCTTGGTAATAAATTAATTTCCTGAAGTTCATACTATTTTTCCTGTAAAACTGTTGTGATCTCCCTGTCCTTACCTCAATCCACAAGTATTAGTTGTATTTTCGTTCCTCTGTCTAGCTGAGCAGGGGGAGTGGTAGAGTTGGCTTTATGGGTACCTGGAATCCCACCAGGGTAAACCAAAATATATAATTTTGTAGTAATGTTTTTTCATTTAAAAAACTTTGAAGCTAATACTGTAATAAAATCCGAAAATTTTCAAAAATACTTTTTAGTGAAACATAGACACTTAAGTCTAAAGGAATATACCCAAAGTACAATTTTTATCAGCTTTCATAGTCATTATTTTGAAAGGGTCTCAGAACCAGCTGTTAATTATTAGCAAAACATACTTTAGCAAAGCAGTCAGATCCCTTACATAGAAGAAAAATTATTTATCTCTTAAACTTCTGTTTCCATAGATATAAACATATTTAGAGCACTTGAATCTAACACAAGATAGAAAATGAGACCCAGATGGTGAGAACTTCATCTGTACATACAAGAGTCTTTAAAAAGTAATTTTTATTAATGAAAGTCATTTTGAATAATTAAAATTTTAAGTAATCACCAAGAAGAAAAACGAAATTCCAGATAGCTTTCTGAACAGTTACAAGAATTGCCTGAAATAAACCTTTTTTCAAAGACATAGGAAGTTGGATTGGTGCGTGACTCTGCTAATATCTGCTCTGTTTCAGGACAGTTTGTGTCTTTATTTCATTTGGAAAATTTGTGGTTTCAGCCTTGCCTTTGGAGAATGCCAGCAGACACTTTGCAAGTTTGCTTCCAGCATTTCTTATCCTTAACAAAGCTCTCCTTGCTATATTTATTAGAATGAATTCTTTTGCCAGATTTTATCAGAAACTTTAACTGAACAAAGAGAAAACTATTTCTGTTACAGTATTTCTAAAAACATAAGCTAGAAAATAAAATTCTCAACAGATCTCATAATTTCAAATGTTGCTCTTGGCTTAATAAGAATTTTAGCCCTAAGAGGTCTTCATTATAAATGCATTTTTTCAGGTTATTCTATGTTGCCAGTGGTTTCAGTCTAAAGAAGAAACAAGTCTTTATAGAATAATATGCAAACTTTTCTTAGGTCCTAAATTTTTTATATTGAGAGTTTTTCCAGAAGGGCTATTTATGTGCTTGAAAAGGCACCCAGAGACATATTTTATGTAAAAAATGATTTCTCATAGTTACATAGTTTGAGGTGGAGTTTTTTTCTTTGCGACTCTTTTTTTTTTCCCTTCAGTTCTTCCAAATCACAGGAAGTAATGCCAGCCAATAGAGCAAATTAGGAATTGTTGAAAAGTAAAATAATAAAGTAAAATAAAGCAAAATAAGAAAAGGGCTTCTGAAGCCTTCTGGCTCAGTATCTATGATGTTGCAATTCAAAACAATTATAAAAGCTTTCCCAAAATACTCAAACAGCTATGTTACAAATGCCAAAGCAAAACTTCACGTTGCCTGTGTGATACACCATGAGATTGGGAAGTGTATTTCTTGTCAGCTCCCCACCTCCCACCCTCTCAAAACCTTAATATTGTTTATGGAAAAAAAGCTGATGATTAGCATGAGTAGATGGCAAGGATACTAGGCAAAAGAGTAGGATTTTATATTTGTTTCTTACCAGCTGTGCCTTCTTTATTTTGTATAAACTTGTATTATGTTTTTTCATTCCATAGTCTATGCTACTTCAAATTACACTTAAAATTGTTCCAAATTATTAAGGAAAAAAATCTAGGAATCAACCAGAGAGGAATAATAAAACTCAGATGTCTAGGAAACAAAATTCTATGCCACGGGCTCCAAAGCATGGCTGAGCCACCAGCTGCCATCAGGAAGGACACTGGCTCCAGAAGCCTTCAAAGTCTTATAGATGCCCTATGAAAATATACCAGAATAATCCAGAATACAGTAGAATATACCAGACTATGCACTACACTTGTTGTTATTAAATCCTGTTTTAACCAGAAATATGACTGGACAGTTGAACTGAGCTGAGCTAGTGTGCCTTCCTCAGCAAGATAACTCTTTTTGCTTGAAGGCAGGATGGCTTGAAGGTGGGTGTCTGGGGAAATGCAGAGGCAGCAGCAGCAGCACCACAGTGTTGTTTTATTCAACAAGGTTATTCAACCCCTGTTTATGGAACTAGATGACAACACCTAATAGACTAAGATAATTTTTCCTTTTATTCACTTAGTCTCTGCAAATTATCTGGGGTTTCACTTCTGTGCCCCGTGATGATACATAGTCAGGCTTCTTGATGTGTGACTGCCTTCCACTTCTTTAGCTCACCTTTTCTTAGGACCTTGTAACACTGTTCCAAATACAAGACTACAAAGATTTATACATCCACTATTGATGTGTGTGTCTCTTTTCCCCTGTACACATAGTTTGCTTTAAAGTGATTTTTTTTATCTGTCGTACCATTACTTTTATCTGCAATAACTTTCACAGTGTTTTTCAGAAGTACATCAGATTAAATAAAAAAAAAAAACCCAAACCCCAACTCTGAAGTTTCTTCAGTGAAATAAAATCCAAGTAGTAGTGATGGAAAGAGAAGAAACACTGAAAAATAGCAGAATTTCAGCCAGTGGTTACAGCACTTTTCTGATTTTAAATTGATCTCACAGTTTACATACAAAACCAGATCAGGTTCAGTTAGACATCACAACACAAACATGTAATGCTGACCAAGAGTGACTTCTAAAGGATACATAATGACTTAATAAAAGGCTTTAATTAAGGAGAAGGTACCAAAATATCCCTGAAGAAACCACCCGAACTGCAATTCTCTTATACTTCAAGGAATACTGCAAGGTTTATTTAGAAGGCTTTCATAACAGGCTGTGCTCTTTTCAAGATATAGTTCTACTTGTTTCAAATCTCCAAATGAATATAATCCACAGGAATAGAATAAATGAAAGAGTGGGAGAGGACTAAATAAAATGTATGCATATCTGAAAAAGTGAGCAAGCAGTACTGGATGCAAAGAAAAACAACCTCACATTAATGTCACAAAGCAAAGAAGAAAGTGACTAGCAATATAAACTGTTTTGTCCCCACAATGCAAAATTGTCCTGTTGCATAGTTTTTCTATAAATACAAGACTTTTTTAACTTGAAATGTATTCTGTATTACTCAATTTCAGCATTGATTGTTATGTAATCAATTACCAAGGCTACTGTAATTTAAAATCTAATTACTGCTGGCTATTTTATATTTAACCAGAAACTGAGGTGCCCCAAAATTACCAATGCAGTAGCATGATGATGTTGCTCTGGTTAGTTGCCAGTTTGATTATACTATTATAACCATCCTGGTAATTCTCCAGTAGTGATTTAGCCTGTATGAATTGCTCTGTTAATGGCAACATCTTGCTTCTGGGGCTTGAAGAGTATCCAGCTGCAAGGTGCTAGGTCAGAACTCCAGTGGGAAAGAGAGAAATGGACATGGGGGGCAGAATATGCTGCCTCAGCAAAGTCTCTTGTGACCACACAAGCCACCTGTGACCACACCACAAGCAGCAGTAAGACTCTACTAAATATGTAATTCACAAAAATGTCCCAGCAAGAAAGTCACACTGACCTCAAAAAGCAATGAGGACCAAAAAAAAAAAATACTTGGCATTCTAGCTCCTCTCAACCACAGGCTCCTTTTTCACATGTGCAGTTGCACAAAAAGTTAACTGCTCATCCTTCTGTTGATTTTAGGAATAAAATCTACATGCAGCAACTTCTGGCAATCGAGAACTTTTTTTCTTCATCCCTGAGGGCACAACAAGTATTTCTATGCCACAGTCAGATTTTTATAAGCCCAGGTATGACTCTGTTCCTGTGATGGCTACATACCAGTTCTTGGAATATGAATTCCCTTCCTATTGAGCAGTTCTTTTACTTCAGCAATTAAGGTAAAAACCATTGCAGACAAAACACTGTGGATACCAAAAATTAGGCATCTGTTGTAGCTTAACCTCAGCTGGCAACTAGCCCTACACGTCCCCTAAGGTCCTTTGTGATCTAAGATGGCTGCTTAGCATTTCCATTGAGAATTTTGTTTTTTTTTTTTTTGCTTGTAATGGAAAGAAAAATAAACCCCCTACCCTTGAAAAACACCATAAGCATTTTTAGCTCCTGAAATGCATGTAGCAACAGGAGTCTTCTTCCCTTCACTGTGCTCAAACAGCTCTTAAAAGTGACATGTACCTCCTTGTCAAGGTGCTCACATTGCTAAGCACATAGTTTTGAGAATCCTCTTTCCCATTGACTTGTTTTTACCTTCTGCCACATTTTACACACATGAAGTCAGGCCGTGGGGAAGAGTTTGAAAAACCCTGCCTGTGCTTGCATTTTTCAACAGGTTTAGACTGATAGCTTTACCCATAAAGCACACCAGTGGTCTGTAAAGGCATCAAAGGTGTCACATCCATTTTGAGGAGAGATACTGTCTAGGAACTAGGAATCAAGGCCAAGTGTCTGCATTGGTGCTCATTCCTATTTAACATGCTCGAAAGCTCAAATGCTACACACATAAATTCAGGATCCCATTTCAGGTATTGGAAACTTGAGTGAGTTACACCCATCATTGCAGTAAAAGCAAAGCTAGTGTTTTTCTTTTCTGCAGGTACCATCAACTCAAGAATCAGGAACATCATTTATAAGACTGTTGCCTCTTGAAATTAATTTTGGACAAAATACATTAATTGCCTATGCAGAACAGAGTCAAGTCCTGTCCAACAAGTCATTTTTTTTATGGACTTGCCTTAGTGCCAAGCTTAAGGCTTCGAAACAGAGTACAACTCAGAATTTCAGGTAACAGCTAAAACATCCTCATTTATTGGTGAGTGATAGTCACATTCTGTCCCTTCACTTTGAAAACAAGAGAAGACACACACAGTATCTCATGCAATCCAAGCTGCCACAGGAAAAGTGTGTAGCAGCCAAATAATTAGCAGCTTGAATAACTGAAAAAAATATCTGTAGCTGCAGTACTAGTCTACTGCATAACAGCATTGACATCCATTGAAGTGGTGCCTTGAATTAGAGAGATGTACATATCTTGCCTTTTTTTCTTCCTCCTATTGAAAAAGCTGAAAAAGGAACTGGAGTTTTAGTTGCATTAGTTTCCAAGTATCAAGGGAAAAAAACCCGAGTATGTTAGGCTAGCCTTGAATTATACCAACCAAAAATCTTACAGCAAGAACTTGTATATTAGTTAATTATGTATATTGATTATTAATATACAATAATTCATATATATATAAATTACTCTATTATTATATTAAATATTAATATTATGCAGATAGGCCTCACTGACATCACGTGCATTGGTTATGTTTGTTAACTGAAGGTGTGTAACCAGGTGAATAGCCATCTCAGATGGAACAAGAAGCAAGGATGTTAGCTTACACACTTGCTTTGAACTTATCACTAACTTCAGAAAATCTAAAACATGTAGTTTGATATTCTATAGAAAAGGAGCAGTATGAAAAAGCCAAAGTGAAGTCTAAACAACAAAATAAAACACATTCCTTTACATGCCTCTTCAATGAATTACTTGAAAGTATTTGCAGTGAATTCTCATTTTATTTCATGGCTTTCATTCTATACACTCAATGTGCAGTTAACAATATTTCAAAAGTTCAAGTTTGCTATACATCCCATTTCAACACTTACACGTTTAAAATACATGAAAGCTAGACTAATAAGCAAAGTCGACCTGCAAATGATTTAAAGCAACCTTTTTATTTTCCCATGACTGCTTTCTTCAAGTAATAACTACTATACAAGCAACGACTAAAATGAACATCAGTATACAGTAGTCACAAAAATAGACTTGCCACATGAAGTATTAAAAAGGCAGCAGCCTCTCATGTAATTTAAGTGTGACTTTCCACATGCTTTTCTTGTTTGCTATAAAATAATTCCCTCCATCAACTTTCATGGTATTGACTGATGAAAACAATAAGGACTAAGTTATTTAAAAGGACTCATTTTCAGACTGAAAGTCTTGATTTATTAGGGGGAAGAGTGTAAAGATGGTACATTTCAGTAGTTTGCTTGCACATAAACAGATGTTATTTTGCTCCACAAAATAACCCAGGAGAGACTTTCAATGATGGATACCAGTGCTACATATTGTGTACATAATTGTGTACATACCTCTCTGAAGTAACAATAAAAACTCTAGAAAACAGCCAATTAATGTTACATTTTCTGGACACCTTGAACACCGACACTATGCATATATGTAAATTATTCTACTCTCATATGAAGTAGCAGAGTAAAACTAAACCCTGAACTTACGAGTGGAAAGTTGACTAAAGATGGCACTTAGGCATGCAAACATCTGTTTCTGATTTGCTTTACTCACACAGCCTTCAGTCAATGGAAGCCCTGCAAAACAGCAAGACATTTTTTTTCTGCACAACTCTGCGCAAACCCAAGTTTTTGTTTTTTTACAAAGAAAAAGACTCCTCTTCACCACCCTGCTTTTCTGCAGAGAAGAATTCTTCTTTGTACCTGTAAATTATGACATTTACGTCTGTTTAAATGACTTCTACAGTTTCTATTTTGATCACAACTTCATTAGCAGTGAGTTGAAAAAATTTTTACAAGACCAGTAAATGCATCAGTCTCCTACCTGCAATTTTTTACAACTTATGAAAACAAATTCCTTTGAAGTGGCTACCAGTCCCAAGTAAGTAGCAGATGTGATGTTTATAAAGCAGACATTATGAATACATATCGATTCCTTAAGCTAGTTAACTGGTGAGAGGAAAGGAAAATCCTCAGTCCAGCCAGAATTGAAATGTAATCCCCTCGTGTATGACTGCACATTATATGTGTGTCTGTAACTTTAAACAGTACTATAATTACACTTTGGAAACTATATCCCCATTTTTTAAACAAGTTCTTGATCAGCGTAAGGAGAATCCAGAGTGGATTCTTCAACTGTATTTTCTAAGCCATTTTCAATCCAACAAGAACAGATTAAGAAACATTTTGAAGCAGTGCTGAGTAAATGATTTTGGTAAGCTGTAAAAGTGCCACATGCAAGGTATACTGTACGATAACAGCTCCAAATCCTTTATAAAAACCTAGCATTCCTTCTTCTCGTTTTATAGTGTTTATGCAGTCTCTCATTCCCTCATACTGAGTATTGATTGGAAGCACTTCATAGCCAAGGTCTGTGTTGTCAATTATTGTGCGGGTCCCTTGAATATGAAGGCGGTGCAGGACTGTCTCCAGTGGGTAAAGCATGACATCAGCACAAAGGCTAGCAGCAAAGCTAGCAATAAGTTCTGGGAAATAGGCATCCAGCATGCTCTGCACAGAAGCAGAGCTCTCAGTTGGAAGGTTGTGGGAATCATCTTTTTTCAGGACAAACAGAACAAGTTTCTGGATAATGGAACTGATGACATAGTGAAGGACTCCGTGGAGAGCAGTTGGAAAAGTCAACACCATCAGAGGGAGGAGACGTTTGCTATGGGGGACTCCCATGCCCACAACTCGTCCAATTCCTTCTTTCACGCAGTCCAGGATGCCAGGATTATCTCGAATTATTTCACTCTAGAAGAACAAAGGAATAGTTAATTTGTGCTATGCATTTCACAACTGCACTTTTGAGACTTTGCCTTTTTTTTTTTTTTTTTGCTACACTTGCTTGTTTCAAGAATGAAACCATCTGAAAGGGTCTTTTAGATTTCAGTTATTTGTGTTGAAACCAAATTAAACTTTCTGCCTTCACACCCAAAGTATCAGCCTGCAAAAATGTAACATAGATTATGTAGATAATGTAATAAAGACTAGAAACTCTTTTATTAAAAATGAGTATTTATTAAAAGTCCTTTTCTTTGATGACTGTAACTCCAGTCTTTGAACTTGAATGTGCATAATAAAGAGTTCTACAACTAAAGTGGAATGGAAAGATCATTTTTATTATTAATTTCACAGGTTCAGCTCTAAACATTTTCATTCCCTTAGTTCCATCTAAAATAGCACTCTTTACCCACGCTGCCTCTTAGAACAGAGATATTTTGTTCATCCTTTGAAACAAAGAATTTGCTTCGTAATTATTTACTCCATTGTACTCCACCTATGAATGTAGGATTAAACTGAAGACATTGTTCCCCCTCCCACCACTTATACAAAGTGAGGGTTTTATCATCTCTGTTACATCCCAAATGCAGAATTTGGAAGTTCTCCTCAATGTCCAAGTCTTCTGTGCCCATGCTGGTGATGTTCTCAGCCAGGATAAACCACCAGAACATTCCTCAATACTGGGAAGGACTAACAGCCTGCAAAGCTTTCAGGGTCAGTTCACACAGAGGAGAAACTTGTTCAAATACTTAAGAATATATCAGGTCAAAAATTTAAGTACAAGTTCACCATTGTAATCCCAAGTCCTCTTCTCCCCCGTTTCATTACAGTCCCTGCACTTCAAAAATCATGCTTGCTTTTGTCAAACACGCCACCATGTGGTTTCAAATCCTAAAAACAGAGTACTCTGACAGCACAAAAATTTCTACAGTTTACAGTTTTTTTGATGCAATATTTATTTGCAGTAGTGTGTCAAACTAATACTGTTGAACAGTACGAGTTATCAGAATTTAAGACAATCAAAGTTAATATAAACCTGGTAGTACTAAATCCCATACTCTTATAGTTGGTTATTGGTCACAGCTAGTGTTGCAGTCATAGATTCATAGATATTAGGGGTTGGAAGGGACCTAGAAGATAATTTTTTTATGTATTGCAGCAGGGGAGTATATGTAAACCCAGTAATCCAAGTCACTTCCCTCTACTAATACATCATAAATAAAACCTTAAAAATGAAAGTTATCATTACCTTAGTTGTGTTTCTAATAAGAAAGCTTGTGATGATTATTTACAAGTACTGGAGAGTGCATTTTGTATATCACATATACACATCTAGTCAGGAAAATACTTGCACACAACTGAACGACTAAGCCCGAACACGCTCACATCCCAGTGGAATTATTTTTGTTAGTGCTTTACACCAGATGGTTGAGCCCGGGAAGTGGTGGTAAATTGAGTTAAACCCAGTTGGCAACCAGTCACAAGAGCTGTCCTTCAGGGATCAGTTTTAGGACCAGTCCTGTTTAGCATCTTCATCAATGACCTGGATGAGGGGCTCAAATGCGCCCTCAGTAAATTTTCAGATGACTTGAAATTAAGTGGGAGTGTTGATCTGCTTGAGGGTAGGCTCTGCAGAGAGATCTGACAGGCTGGAGCAGTGGTCTGAGGTCAATGGGATGAGGTTTAACAAAGTCCAAGTGCTGGGTCCTGCACTTTGGTCACAACTCCAGGCACCAATACAGGCTGGAGGAGTGGGTGGAAACCTGCCTGGTGGAAAAGGACCTGGGGATGCTTAACATAAGCCAGCAGTGTGGCCAGGTGGCCAAAAAGGCCAGTGGTATCCTGGCCTGTATCAGAAACAGTGACCAGCAGGAGTAGGGAGATCATGCCCCTGTTCTCAGCACTTGAGACTGCACCTTGAGTACTGTGTCCAGTTCTGGGCACCACAGCACAAGGAGGACACCGACGTGCTGGAGCAGGTCCAGAGAAGGCCAGCAAAGCTGGTGAGGCTGGTCTTGGTCTCTTCTCCCAAATTACTAGTGATAGAATGAGAGGAAATGGCCTTAATTTGCATCAGGGGAGGTTTAGATTGGATATTAGGAAGAAATTCTTTCCTGAGAGAGTGGTTAGGTGATGGAACAGGCTGCCCAGGGAGATGGTGGATTTGCCAAACCTGGACGTGTTTAAAAAACAAGTAGATGTAGCACTTGAGGCTGTGGTCTAGTGGTTAGAGAGATGTTAGGATGAAGGTTGGACTTGATGATCCTAGAGGTCCT
>WYEA01017065.1:0-17500 GCA_033558465.1 Alcedo atthis
CTCTAGCAAAGAGAAACCCATTCGTGGGATTGTCTTTGCTCAAGGGCCTGGCTGTACATGGTGGATAATGCAAAAAAATGGGAAAACACAATGCGTGCCTCAGGGAAACCTGACCATTGCCTAACCACACACAGCGCATTGTTGTTCTGTATCTGGGATGGTATGTGTATATCTTATATAGTTAATATGTTTTTGTCATTTTGAAAAAAAAAGGGGAAGGTTTTAGGGGTGGATAATGTCAAGGGGTGGCAATTCCCTTTGGGAGAGAGATGCCAAAACCTTTCTCCTTTTTTTTTTCCCCTCTGTCTCTTTGACTCAGTCCCGGGTCTCACATCTACAATAAGATAATACTTGTCTAAACTAAGACAGAGAATTAGATGTTTCTGAGTAACTGAGAAAACGTTCACAGTACCTGGTCAATCTTACTGTAGCATACAAGCTAGAGCCTGCAAAGCATATTCAGGCCGAAGAGTTGCAGCTAAGAGACTTCTAGCTCGGGATAAGTAGATGTTTCTGCGCTACCCAGAAATCATTCACAGGAGCTAGTAAAGCATACTGTAGGCAACAAGCTAGAGGCTGCAAAGCATATTCAGGGTGAAGAGTTTCAGCTAAGCTAATTCTAAGGAGAACTGGATGTTCTGCCAGCCACTAAATCTTACGTCATACCTCACCATCTGCTTGCACTTTATTGACAGCACAAAGACCTTTGTAACTCAGTCCTTTACTTTAGGCTACGTGGGAGGTTCTTTGAAAAAAATGCCTTTTTTTTTTCCCTAGCAAAAATCACCCCCTAAAAGAACAAACCTCTGAGCATAGCTTCCGCAGGAAAGCTTCTAGCACCAAAATCTTACATTATACCTCACCAACTGTTTGCACTTTATTGACAGCACAAAGAACTTGTCACCTGAGCCCTTTCCTTTAGGCTACAGGAGAGGTTGTTTGAAAAAAATGCCAGTTTTTGCCTTTGGAAAAATCACCCCTAAAAAACATTAACATCTCCAGATAGCTTCCTCAGGAAAGCTGCTAGACCCAAAATCTTGTGTTATACGTCACCAACTCCTTGCACTTTATTGACAAAACAAAGAGTTTGGCACCTCAGCCTTTCACTTTAGGGTTACGGTTAGGTTAGGTTTAGGCTTTAGGGTTAGGGTTAGGGTTACGGTTAGAGTTTATACATATATATATATATATACACATATATATATATACATTCTTATATAATTGATTACTAAGTCCTTACTAAGAAGATGAAAGAAAAGTGATTGATGTAATTTGCTGAATATATGGGAAATTCAGGCAGTTCCTTAAGGCTCTGATTCTTGTCAGGTTTAGTAGCAAAAAGCTAACAATGGTCCTGCCCCCACAGCCTAACAGGAACCATAAATCAAAGTCTCTAGATACTCACACTCAAGTGTTATCCGTGTACACCAAAGTGGCACTTTGTCATCATATATCAAGCTGTAAGATGTCAAATGAGGCTCAGGCTGAGAAGCTGACACACCAGCTGTTTGTTGGAGGGACGGCAAGCCCCAGCTGATGCACAGGACAGACAACTGTCTGTGCTAAACTCTACATGCAGTGGCTGAATCTGACAAGGATCGTGAATCAGAGCCCTCAGTATTGGGATTTTTGGTGTGTAATGGGTGTGACTTCCACTTGTCCTGGGAAGACTTAAGTCAGACAGCTTAACTATCAAGAGAATGGTGGGCACTCTGGTTCCTCTCAGTTCAAGACAAGAACAACTGCACACATGGGCCTACACTAATGAACTTGTAATTTCAGTAAGTCAACTGAAGTCAAACCCTCCCTCCCTAGTGAATTAGGTCATCAGCAGTGACCTCTTCAGCAAAGGGCTCTGATGCTGAAAACCTAGTGTACTGTTAAAGAAGTTAAGGCACTTTTCATTTCCTCTTCCAGGGCATAGCACAAGTTGATTATCAACACTAAGATGATTACCTCTGCTTTGCAATATCTCAATTATGCCCTAATATTGAAAAACTTCTGGCAAAAGCAGCTTAAAGAAGCTGCAGGGGTTTTATTTTCAGTCACTTCTTACTCTGAAATCTGCAGATGTTAAAAGTGCACAATAAAAAAAAAAAAATCAGTCATGGAGCCTTTTTTTCTGCAAACAGCATCTTCAGCCCGGCTAATTAAGACGGACTCTAGCACGACAGGTTATTTTAGGAATGGCTTTTGGCTCAGGGAACTCGGCTGTTTGGACGACACCTTCAGGCAACGGACATCAGACCTCCGAATTTTTAAACGGTAACAAAAAAAAAAAGATCTACAAAGCCGTTAAGCAAAGAACTTTTGAGACCCTTGGCTGCAGTGCGGGGGCAGCTCCTCCACGGCCCGTCTGAGCTACCGAGATACCAAGCAGCTAACCCTGCCCGCCGGCCGGCACCGCACCGAGCAGCCGCCCCGGGCTCGCCCTCACTAGGGCCCGCCAAAGGGCGGCAGACCCCGGCCGCACGGAGCTGCTTCTGCCGCGGCCGAGAGCGGCAGCGTCCGGACTGGGCTCTAGGCTCGGCTCAGGCAAAACCCGCCCGGCGCTCCAACACCGCGGCCGCCCCGGGCCGCTTCGTGCCTGGAACTGCCGGGGCGTCCTGGGTGGGTCCAGGCGAGAAACCGACCGGGCCGAGGGGATCCGTCCAAGTCGGCAGCGACTCCCGGGAAGCGTCAGCGCCCAGAAAACGCCCTGAGCCCCTCCTCCTACGTCTCGCCCGGGCAGCCACCTTGCTTTGACGTAACCTCCGGGAGGGAACGGCTTGGCAATAGCGTGTCGTGACATCACTGCTGAGCGACTGCTTGCCTGTCCTCGCTGCGCCGGAAGGGTCTTGGCGCGGCCGTGACGTCGGAGCTTCCTTCTTTCCCAGGGAGGCCGGAGCTCAGGTAGGAGCGCGGTCGCTGTGTCTGCCATCTACTGTCATCCGCTGTCATCCGCCGCCATCCACCCGTCCCTGCCGCCCCACGCGGCTGGCTATGCCCCGGCTCCCTCCCGCGTCTCCCCGCGCAGGGGCGGCCGGGCCTCTGCTCCGCTTGGCGAGGGAATGGGGCCGCGGCCTGATGCGGGCGGGCTCTTTGTTCGCGGCCGCGGGGCTTACGGGAGAGGGATTGAGGCGTCCTCGCTGCCAGCGGTGCTAAGGGTGGGTATCGCTGCAGGGCGCCATGGGCCGTGTGATCCGAGGCCAGAGGAAAGGCGCCGGCTCCGTCTTCCGCGCCCACGTGAAGCACAGGAAGGGTCCGGCCAAGCTCCGCGCCGTCGACTTCGCCGAGAGGCACGGCTACATCAAAGGCATCGTCAAGGTACGAGCGGGCCCTTCGCGCTGAATCGGAACCGTTTGACTTCCTTATGAAGGCTTCTCGTGTTTTGCGAAGTTAAATCTCTGAAATGTTGAAACTACTTGGGATTTATGACGGCGTTGAAACCAAGAATCTGGCAGTGTGTAGGCAGCAGTATGATTTGCTGTTGGGGCTTTTCTGATGTAGGAACATCGGCGTGATCCTAGATCACTGAAGAACTCTTTCTGTCTCCTGAAACAAGGAGTGGGAGAGTTGTCCGTGTAGTTGATCACATCTTGAAGAAAACAATCACTCTTAACAAACACCCCTGAGCAGTGGGGCCAAGGCTTTTATCTGGAGTATGGTGCAGTTGCAGGTGTGCTCTAGATACTTCTTGGGTGTCAGTGACTTAGACTGCTAACTGTATGGCTAGGTACCTGGTTAGATTATCTGAATGTCTCACTGTCTCTTCAGCCTTTTAGCCTTTTTCGACCATCTTCATGTTGAGGGAACTTAAATCATACTCACCACAATTGAGTTTGATGTTAAAAAGTGGGTAGATAGGTTTGACCTAAACTTATGTAATACAAGGCTGGGGTGGGTGGGATGGCCAGCAGGGTTGAAAACAGCAGGAAAGACATCACTGCTGGAAACCAACAACATCAGAGTTTTCCTAGAAGAGAGCTGTATTCTAAATACATGGTTGTGTGTTGGAATTATCAGTGTATTTCAGGACAGAAGTGATGTGTCTTTCCAAGAGAAAATAAATGTCTTTGCTTGCTCATTTAGGGACTTATATTACTTAGTGTACTTAACAGCAGAAGGTTAGAATTATTTCTGTTCTAAGAAAATACTTGGGAGAAATTGCTCCTTGTGTGCAACTTAATCTCTGCCTGAAGAGATTGGGCAACTAGTGAAAGTTAATTTCTTAGTAAAGAGATCTGATATCTGCAGAATGTCAGGAATAAAACTGTTCAAACGTTAGATCAGTTTCTTGCGGCACACTTAAGGAGTCATTATTTTGTGACACAGATACTTGGGGTTGTATTTTTACAAATGTGAATCTTTGACTCATTTATGTCAGGAGAAATTAAGATCCCTCTGAGAAAGGGGGATCCTGGTGAGAACTATCTCAGTAAAAATCATCCCAGGTTTTCCTAGTTGTTTGATTTCTACAGAACCTGTGACAGATGCTGTTCTAAAGCACCTCTGTGTTCCAACAGGACATTATCCATGATCCTGGCCGAGGAGCTCCCCTTGCCAAGATTGCCTTCCGTGACCCCTACCGGTTCAAGAAGAGAACTGAGCTGTTCATTGCTGCCGAGGGTATCCACACTGGTCAGTTTGTCTACTGTGGCAAGAAGGGTGAGTTAAAAGCCAGAGAGCGTTGCCTGGGTTGTCTGGGAACACCAAGCAGGTGTCACCTGAATGCCTGAAGCTGGGGGGTGCTGAAGTGCAGGTGTGAGCCAGCGCCACACAGCAGCTCACAGTGACTTCAGGTAAACCCTGGCTTCCTTCTTGGAGGTTGTGATCTCACACAGCCTGGTCTGTTTAACAAGCCTCACTGCAATTTTTGTCAATTTTGGATTGTTCTGTCTGGAATCTCATTTACCTGCCTTTCTGTCATGCTGAATGTGAAACTTGTTTTTCAAGTCAAACAGTAAAAGTGCTCCCCTTCCTGCCACTGGGTGCTGTTGGTGCAGGGCCTGCCCTTCTGTGCCCAGAGGGCCCATGAAATAGAACTGTACCTCAAGTACAGCAGCCCAAATGAAGCTGTTGGTGCTCTGATTGCTTTTTTTGCAGCTCAGCTGAACATTGGCAATGTTCTGCCTGTTGGCACCATGCCAGAAGGCACCATCGTGTGCTGCCTGGAGGAGAAGCCTGGTGACCGTGGGAAGCTGGCCCGTGCCTCTGGCAACTATGCCACTGTTATCTCTCATAACCCTGAAACGAAGAAAACCAGAGTGAAGCTGCCTTCTGGCTCCAAGAAAGTGATCTCTTCAGCAAACAGAGCTGTTGTTGGTAAGGAGTGACAGCTATGAACTTGCCTGGTGACTGAGTCTATGTACTGCTAAGTAAGCTTCCCAACAGGGCCCCAGTTTCTAATATTATCTTGAAAATAGCCTTATTTGCAGGCTGGAGCCAGGGCTGTGCACAAATGCCTGGCTTGGGTATTATGCCTGTGTTACTTTTGGTTTGTGGTAACTTGAATTTGGAGAAATTTTGATGTAGCGAGAGGACAGAAAAGTAGATGCTCATTGTCCTCAAGCTGGAAGTGCTCAGCTGGTGGAGGTGTCCTCATTTGGGTGAAATACTCTGGGAGGTTTGATAAGGAATGAAGCTATCATTGTCAAGAGGTATAAGTTTTTCCAGTGGTACACTTGCTGACTTGAAATAATTAGGTATTGAACCTTAAAGTTCTTGAAAGTCCCCATAGTTCTTTTGAGTTCACACTTTTAGTCGAAAAACTTCTGTTAATGTTACCCAAGAAATTTTAGCAAGGAAACTGGTAATGCTTTAGAAAGTATTATAAACTCAATCCTGTATGTATGGATTCAAAAGTAAAGTACCCATCCCTTGCAGACCACTTAATGTGTAGTTACATAGCTTGAGTCTAATCCTGCTGTTTGTGTTGGCTGGAAAATAGTTCGAACACACAGCTGGGATTATTCAATACTGGACTTCAGAAGCTTATTTTTAGAACTTGGATATTGTGACCAATTGCTCTTGTGCTTAAATACTTTCTTTTTGCTCTTTTGTTACATTTGCCTGTTACTGTTCCTGCAAATCATTCCTGCAATTTTTCAGGCATTGTTGCGGGTGGGGGTCGTATTGACAAGCCCATCCTGAAGGCTGGCCGTGCCTATCATAAATACAAGGCAAAGAGAAACTGCTGGCCACGTGTCCGTGGTGTGGCCATGAACGTGAGTCTATTTAGAGTTTTCACTTCTTATGGCTTAGAAGGGATTTGTTTGATCTGTAGAGAAGTCTAGCATGTATCTGGAAAGAAAGCTTCACAGGTTACCCTGTAATAGCTCAATGTCATCCAATGACAGGATGAGAGGCAGTGGGAGCAGGTTGGAGGACAAGAGGTTTAGGATCAACACAAGGAAAACTTTTTCACAGTGAGGGTGCCAGAGCCTGGAAAGGGCTGCCCAGGGAGGTTGTGGAGTCTCCTTCTCTGGAGACATTCCAAACCCACCTGGATCTGTTCCTGGGTGACTTAGTCTTAAGTGATCCTGCTCTGGCAGGGGGGTTGGACTAGAAGATCTTCTAAGTCCCTTCCAACCCATAACATTCTGTGATTAGAGTCATTAGCAGCACTTAATCATTACTGCACTGTATGAAAAATGAAGCTTTTGATGGTTTTTTTTGTTTCCTTAAATCAGATTTATTGCCACTAATCACTCGGGTTACTGTTCCATTTCTGTAAATGTAATTTTCTGTGTTCATTTCTGTGGTTAATTGTACTGACAACTCTCTTTCCTTTTCCCCAGCCTGTAGAGCATCCCTTCGGTGGTGGTAACCATCAGCACATTGGCAAGCCTTCGACCATCAGGAGAGATGCTCCTGCTGGGCGCAAAGTTGGTCTCATTGCTGCCCGTCGGACGGGTAGGCTGCGTGGAACAAAGACTGTGCAGGAAAAGGAGAACTAGAGACACAGTGCAGAGCTCACAGAATAAATGTTTAAAACACAGCTTGTGTTCAGTTAATCCGTTGCTGAATTCTGGCATAAGTAGGGATAGTTATTTTCTTGCTGTTCATAAATATATACCCCCAACACCAACAAAGTTTTTGAAAGTTCCCCTCACTTGTTTTTGCCATGATGTTGGAAGCTCTTTTGTGCTCATATTCACCTGACACAGATCTAAATTTAACACTCCTTCAAAACAATATCATAAGAATAGTTAAAATATTTAATGTTCAAATTACTACCTTGACAAGGGCGAAGATACTAAGAGTTTCACAGTATGCCACATACAGCAGAAGTTTTCTCACATTAGGAATGTAAATTCAGGCTGTTGGTACAAAGAACTTCAAGAACAATTTGCATTAAATGCACTGGAAGAACTAGAAACCATGTTTTCTAAATGTGCTTGGCTTTCTTGACTCCATATATTTTTCTAGGGAAGGGGGAGATTGTTACAACACTTGCAGCCTTTGTTGCTGATCCCGGACTCTGACGCTAGGTCACAGATTCGTGTTCATAGCCAAGAGCTGGCGAGTAGCAGTGTGTTAAGCCTAGACATTGAATAATTGCACAGATGAATGAGTACCATGTATTGCTGAAGGAAGCCATAAACACATTCAATGTAAATACACAGGATGGAATGCTAAAAGACTCCTTGAATTCACACAATAGTATGAGGAGCTTGAAGGTTTGAGTCCATTCACCCAATCTGAGGGACAATCTTGTTGCAAGTACCTATTATTAAAGTACAGTTTCTTATTAGGAAGTTTGCTAAAAATTGGAGGCTTCATGATTACATCCCAAGGCACACAACACATTCTAACTGCTTCTTTGGAAAGACTATGAAAGCCAGGGTGCAGAAAAAGAGTATATTCCAAACATCATTCCTTAACTGCTAAACAGGGAGCTCAGACCAGTCAACCAAGGAAGAATTACATGCATTTATTCATACATGGAAGCTTTAACATGTCAATAGGTAGTGAAGTGGATCCTTGAGGAAATACACATTTCAGAGCAGTGGGACAGGACTAAGATAAACTCAAGAGGAGCAGAAGTCAGAGGTGGAATTTTATGCAAGATGATGCTTGAAGAAATCGTGGGGAACCTCTGTGTGTATATACAGAGCAGAACGTAGGATTGCAAGAATCAGGTTGCAAAAATACCCCCATGCTGGTGGAACCACACCCAAGTATGTTGAAGGTGGCACAAAGGCCACTGAGACCTACTAGGACTACGGAGAGGCATGAAAGAAGCAGCTTCTAAGTGAAACAGTACAGCCAGGCTGCCAAACTTCTAGACAGGACAAAAATACAGAAAAGCAGTATCAGAACTTGATTCCTTCAGAGAAGAAAATTACTCTAGAGACTTTAAGTCCAGTAAAATATGTAACTTGAATTAAAAAAGCCACAGGGATATTAGCAAGTGACCACAGCACACGACACGCTCCAGGAACAGAATGTTTGCTCCAGCACTACCACTGCCAGTGCTAAAACTTTATGAAAAAACATGGCAGGGAAGAGTCTATAGATATAAATAAATATAAACATAATGTAAATAAATAAAGTCAATAACTAGAAAAAAAATCAGAGGCTCTAAAGAAAACATAAAATAAAAAAAACCAATTACAAATTGAAATGTATTTTTCAAACTGAAGGTCTAACAAGCTGTAGAATAGAGGGTGAATTCTGCAATGGGACGAGGAATAAATAAAAAAACATCACCCATACAATATATCACTGAGTTACTAAGAAGCTTACTTCAGCCTGGAAGGATTGATAAAAGCACTGAACACAAAGATGAAAATGGAACTGAAGTTACCATCAGTTGCTGGCCTCAGTGTGGGCTGAATGGAGGGTCAGCCACCTGTGGTGTGCAAGAGGTTGAGCTGAACAGGGTAGCAACTCCTGAATTTATGCCATAGAAATTAGAATTTAAAAAAGACAGGGACACTGCAAAGAAGTGGGGTGCCTTCCTTTACCACCTTGGCTGGAAAGATACTCTGTGTAGGCTTCCAAACTTCAAACAACAATTACGTGGTGCAAACACGGTAGTATCAAGTCCGACAGCATTCAGTCAATTGATAAATTAAGAGCGTTTTGTAACCAAAATCTGGTGTATTTTAACCACTATCGGTGGTGCTGTGATTCACAGGTGAGAGATTTCCCATACAGTGAAATAAACCGATTGGAAACGGTGCCCCCTTGTTTCCCACCTTGGCTGGTATCACTTGCACAGTGCAGCTCACGGATGCCTGCTGCACTCCCGGGTTACACAGCTCAGCTGCTTCTAAATCTGTAAGGTGCCAACCAAATAACTTAAAGCTCGAGCACCTCCCTTCTGCCCCCTTCTCCTGCCTCTGCACCCCCAGCAGCCATCAGCATGGTCCTGCTGCCCCCCAGCTCCAAACCTCCCTCTCTCTTGAGAAGTGGCTCACTACAGACATGAGAGGCATCTGATAACCTAGTGGTGAAGTGGATGGACATCTGAGCTCTCAGCTTCACTGGAGCAGCTTTAACACAAAACACAAATCTGAGCAAAACAAATGCAAACACTTCAACAGAAAACACACAGCATCCCTGCATGATGCTGTGCTTCTACCTGCATAACATCGTGCACTTATATTCACTCCTAATTATTATTTTTGAAATATTCAGCAACCTTTTTCTCAGACCAGCTGTTCTTATCAGCATGATGGACTACACAGCTGATTTACTAACACAGTTCATATCCAAAGAAATATGTTAAGTGTTCCTGCAGGAATTTCAGTGGTTATTGCCAGTATAAGGCTTTGTTTGCTGAAAGAAAGACAGAAACACAGACAAAGAAAGAAAGAAAAGATTAAAAAAGATAAGAAGACACATACTAGTGAAGCAATAAAAAGTTTTCTTTAGAAGGGCTTAACATTTCCATCTACTCAAAGACCAAAAGCAGTTTTCAAAACACTTTAAGAGTGTATTGAGAAAAACCAAGTCTATCTAAGCACTGGCATGTATCACAAATTCTTTTATCACAATATAACACCTTCATTTAACACCTTTCCAATCTGCTCCACTGACACCTCAGAAGCAGAGAGCACACAATTCTAACTCATGCTGAGACACAGATGGCAGAAGCAAGACTTCATCCAGAGATGGCCAAGGATCACTTCAGTGCTTTCCACACCACCATCTCACAGTCCAACTATGGTGCCTGCAAATTAACTGCCCTCCCACGATAAATAAGAATAGGAGTGTATTTCTGGAAGACTCAGAGCCTGCTGCTACACACCAGTGCAGGTCAGAGCAAATCCATCCAGAAGGCTTTTGCAAAAAGTAGAGAGGACAGCAAGCTTCAGCAACAAACTCCTCATGCTTATTGTTGAAATTATAAGGCAAGTATCAAAACCAAGAGAAACGCTTGAGGTCATATTTTCAGCTAATATAAAAACTACAGGATCCCAAATTCTGAAAGGTTTTAGGGTGATGGATGATGTTGAAGTCATGACAAATTTCATAGTTTCCATAGCAATTAAATTGAAAATTTATGCTTCCTCCCCACCCCCATGACATTAATGAATTCTCAGAGAGAAATGTGAGAACACATTCTTGGGAGTTGCTTTACATTCTTCATCAAAAGCTTTCTTCTTACAGTTTTTAACAACCCCCCAGCTGGTAATGATCTATTTGGATACATCCAAAATTAATCCTGAATTTTATTTTTCCTAACATGTCCACATCCAGAGAACTCAAAGGCACATGCACTCTGATGGGAACATGATAAACTTGGGTGTTACCTGTTTCCAGAGATGTCATGTTGAAATTGTTTTTTTCTCCAATGTTAGTATTACAAATTCCCAGCCCTTTGCTGTCAGAACTGGCTTTGAAGACATGGAAATGAAATTACAAAACAATAGCAAACACAGTAAAACAGGTTTCCATTGGCTCATCATTACACCCACTTCAAAATCCTTTTAGGTGATGGCCCCTTTCTCTGGTAGAGCAGTCACTGCATAACTGGTGTATTAGGGAAAGGCAGGTAACAGCAGCTACCCAGCAGCCTGCTCTCGCTGACAACCTGGAATGTGAAAAGAAACTGGTCCCTGGACTAACCACTCAGTACCAAGGAGGGACAAGAGCAATTTCCAGAAGCCTTTGGCACTCAGCAGGCACCAAAGTGGAGTGGTGCCCAGGAACGTTCCCATGCAGGCAACTCTTCTCCAGTGACTATAGTGCAGTCATGTTGGTCCCTAAGTGATACAATAGATTCAAAGGCAACAGTGAACCTGCCTACTTTCCCAAATTGAGGACACCCCAGTTTTCTTTCTCTGTCTTCATCACAGTAAATCTTCAATTAACAAGTTTGTTGTATTTTAATAAATTCAACACAAGAGTCCTCTACTAGCCCATTCTTCAGTTAAGTCCACATTTTATTTATGGTTTGCTGTTGGTACTTCAATCATATTTATATATACATAATCTAAAACCTACATCAAAGTCATGTTGACTGCTCTGAAGACCGAGAGAAGTGAGATGACAGAAGTATTCTTCCACAGCTCTATGGTAAGTCTATATTCCCACAGCAATCTTTTGGTTCAGGTTGCAGAAGTGTTCAAAGCGCTAATGTCAGGTCTCAGACTCTGAATGGGAGGGTTACAGAGTTTCTCTTTCAGCATTTCAGTCTTACACACAACCACGGTAGCCATCGGAAACATTTATTTCTAGAGAATATTCTTTCCAGAATATTGGCTTTACACACTCTGACATCACTCCCTTTCTAAAATCTCACCGGATCAGCATCGCTAGAAACCAAAACCCCTCCCTGCAGTTGCATTCTTTCAACAGGAGTAGTTGGGAGAGGATTTTATGCTACTTCA
This sequence comes from Alcedo atthis, assembly GCA_033558465.1. Lineage (NCBI taxonomy): Eukaryota > Metazoa > Chordata > Aves > Coraciiformes > Alcedinidae > Alcedo > Alcedo atthis. The sequence goes on from WYEA01017065.1 coordinate 11,826, forward strand.
TGTGGATAAGAAGGTAGCATGAGACTTGAGTAGAAGTGTTTGCGAGTCATGTGGTGCCACTTGAAAAACGCCAGTTTCTTCCCTTTGATGAAAACACACACATACCTTGTCTTGGAAGTCCCATTTCAAATTGACACACCCCAAAGGGGAGGCAGGAACTGCTGGCCTGTGCCTGCCCAGCAGACAGACTGACTCAGTAGTTCTGCAGCAGTATTGGCCTGACCCAGAAGAAATGGTGATGCTGATAAAGCCACTTGGCCTATCAGCCCACAGCAGCTCTGCAATGAACATCAAGAGGTAGAAAGTATTATCAGAACAAGCTTGCAAAGCCTCTCTCTCTGCCCACTCTCTGCCTTTATTTGCTCAGGGGATTCAACTTGGTACAGATCTTAATAGCAGATGCTTTATGTGCTGCTTAATCAGCTTCCTGCTAGAAATCAATTCTTCAGTGCTTGGGTAAGCCTGTGGTTTGTCAAGAGCTCACACCAGGAGGGCTCACACTCAGCTGCTACTAGTGGTGTGCGAGAGCCTAGGCCAAGCACACTCCATGCTCCCAGAGAGATTTCACACAGCACAACCTCCCTCCCTTCAGTGGAGTGTTTCCAGTTCTGCCATCTCACCTGTTCTTAATCTTGCAGCATGACAGATAAAATTTGTGAGTATCATGACATCTTGAAGACATCACCTTCATACTTCTAAGCTTCTGAATTTGCTTCCAGAAGTCCAGGGACTCTAAAGCACCTATCAGATATTTAAATACAATCAAGTATACTAAGAAGTATCCAAGTTATCAATTGGCCTTCTTTTCAGAAGTCAGTTACAGTGAGACCTACCACTTTTACTCACCTGTAGAAACTAACTGCTCAAGAAAATTAAGCAAAAATAAATAAATAAATCCAATAAATCCCAAACCAACCCCTATAAGCTACAAGCTATTTGAATTCAAGACTGCCACCAGTAGCACAAAGCTTTCACATCCCACATAAATTCTGAGAAGCCTGAAGGGATGACAAAGCCTGGTCAAAGATGTGGCTGCTGCTACTCCACTGTAAAATGCTCTGGGTTGAAGAGCTGGGCTGCCTGGCAGTCATGGTTCTTTTGCAGGAACTAACAGCAACAACAGCACGTGTAGGTAGAAAAGGAGGTAAAAACCATTATGGCAAGTAAAGAGATTAGATTCCAAGAGAATACAAAAAATATTAAATAGAAAATGATCCTGGTAATCCAGAGTGAGAACTTGATAAGAACCGTAAGAAATGACACATAGGAATGCAGAAGTGATGGGCAAGAACTGAGCAGCATTTCAATAAATAAAGCCATGAAAAAGGCCAATATCTTTAAAAGGTGCATCCACAGAGGTATCATTACAGAAAAGGAAGGTAACTGCACGCTTAATGGCTCAGGTGAAACTATACTTGGAAAGCATTCATCCAGTCCTGGTCATTGCATGAGAACAGAAACAGCACAATGAAAATGGACATGGGGATTAGGGAACCACCTTATATGGGAAAAGCTTATAAAGATTTTGCTCTGCTAAGGACTAAAGGGTATGTAACTGAAAATGCATCAGGAAGCTGCAAAGTGTGCAGCTGAAACTACTTAGGGCAACATAAGCCAAGCCATTGAAGAGCTGTTGTAAATTAAGAATACAAATGAACATTACCATACATTAAAAATACTACAGAGACAGAAAAGATAATGATCTTATTTTCCTGCACTGGATGTTATTCTATGGTTAGCTATTGGATGAAATAATAGAACCCATTTACTTGCTCCCCTTCTATTTTCATTATTCACAGCTTGTTGTTAAAAACCAGAAGACATTTCCATGTTACTTTGATCACTGCAGAATGATGCTGTCATTTCTGAATTGTGCTGATGTAATTAAGGCTATATAAAATTCTTCTAGGGAAACAGCCTGTAGGTCAGTTTTATTATCAAAAAGTGGCTTCAAGGAATTTGAAAGCTACAAAATAGAGTTGGGTATTTTTAAAAATCTGACAAAAATTAGCCCTTGCTCAGGAGTCTTCTCCTTCAGAAACTGGTTCTCTGTGCTTGTTTTGAGTTGTCTGCAAATAAGTGTATAAGTAGTAAATAAAGCAAAATGAGATAGCTGTCTTTTGTGCCACCTGCTGACTTATCTGGCTTGATCACACATCCCACCTTCAACTGTTAGGGTGCTGAAATCAGCAGGACTCGTGCAAATGCCACTGAAATCCATGGATGCACCACAGCTCATGTTGGAAAAATCAGATCTCTGAATTTAGGTACTGGAATCTATGCCAACACACTGTCTGTGGACAGCTACTGTAACAGACACTATAAGGGCAAGACTGAACACTTGCTCTTGTAAAAAATGACAAAAGAATAGCTATTTAACATTTTTAACAGTTGGAGGGACATTTTAAAACCTTAGAAATAGAAGGGCATTTATAGTACAACCCTTAAGAAGTTAGGTAGTGCCTAGATTGGGATAAAACTCTTCTAGTGCAGCAGAACTGTCTAGTCTGTAATGGAGGGCAAGTCTCAGCATAAATTGATGACATATTAATGTGACACAGAGACCAACAGAAGGAAGGTGTACTGAGCAGCCTGGAGCAGCATGAGGCCATATATAGGGTGTGTTGCTTGTGCAGCTGCTGCACAGTGATCTCTACTGCACCACTGTAGACTAATTCTAGCTTCAAGGCAGAAAGAAAACACACTGAGCTTTAAAAAGCTGTTTGCTATCATCTTCCCCATGAGATCTTTTGCAAGAGGAACAGAAATCATGCAGAAGGATGGAGCTGGGTTTATTCCACCTTGTTTTCCAACTATAGTAGTACCCCTGTGCAGCATGCAGTCTTTGTAAGACAGTTCCTACTTCTCCCCCAGAAAGCTGCTTTTGTCTTGCTTTAGACAAAGGGCAGTTATAGACTTGATTCCCAAGACCTGTGAGGAAAGTGGTATAATGAATGTAAGGAAGAGCACAGGAGGTAAGAAGATAAATTCCTGATGTCCTGATTGAACTGTCCTGGAGCAGGGCCACTGACAGGGAAACTCCCACACCTGCCTTCGGAAATGTGAGGTCAGCATTTTCTTTCCCAGAAATTAAGGTGTGTGTCTTTCACCACAGGATTGAATTTGCTTTCCACGTGGATTTGCAAATGTGGACTAGCAAATGTGGACTAACAAAGTTTAACTAAGATATTTAAACACTTAACTGGTTACTCTGCAAGCTTCCCGATTTATTAGGTAGTCATTAAACTTTCACTTGAAGTTAAATTCATTGCACTGAAAGCCTCACTGCAATGCCTAGTAACTTAAACATATCCCAACAAAAACATTGAGCCACTCTGCCTTAAGTTTATCACCCTGTTCAACTCTGGCAAAAGACTCGGAGGTAGAAAAAATTTATTGAAACCAAAAATGAAGTAAATTGCTACAGTAGCCAATTTTTGCCCATTTTAGCTTTGGCAGAATGGCTAATCTCATTCTCTTCTGGACTTTAGGAAACATATAGAAAGTTTTGGAACCACAAATGCTTTTTCATTATATATATATGCTAAAATACACAAGCTAGGTCCAACAAAGTGGCTGTGAAGGCAAAATAGCAATTACTGTCACACAATTTTCTCATGTAATCTAAAGTTTCACTCTGGAAAAAAAAAAAAAGAAAAGAAATGTCACTGTGGAATTTCATTTCTTTCTCGCTCAATTTTGGCAACATACAGTAGCTTTAGAAATAGAGAACTTCAATTTCCAGAGCTGGTAGTTAGGGAAAAGATTAGAAAAAACCTTGTTTAAGGTTTGTATTAAACCCTGTGCAATCTCATTGTAATCAGTGGGATAACACAGATGTTGGTGACCAACTTTCTGACCAAAACATAGTACATTTACTGGTACAAAACCAGTAAGTAATTTTCTTTTATCTATATGGCTGTATAATCCAAATGTACAAGAGGGAGAAATTCTACATAGTAAGCTTACAGATTTCCCTCTAGGTCAAACTACACATTAACCACTGTATAACAATCTATGAATTTTCAGTTTCCATGTGTTTGATGTTACCTTGTCAGGAAGGTAACTGCTTTACTATTTATTGGCTCATTTTAATGGAAGACCAGAGATTCCCTAGTAACTGTTCTGAACAGAAAACAGGACTGAAATTAGTGATAGGGGAATGAAATCTTTAGGCACTTCAAGGACTACAATGTTCAAGTGTGCCATCACCAATGAGGTACCAACGCCTGCAGTGCCAATATGCTGTGACAGTAACATGCAGATCAAACTTTTTGCTTGTACAATATCTGCCAAGTACAATTCAAAACTGCTTTGCCCAGAGTGAAAACCAAACCAAACCATTGCATCTTTTACTGTAGCTACCTGTTTAAAAGCAGCAGCTGCAACAAAACAATACAGCCTATCCTCCTTCAAACTCACAAAGATGCACAACATTCTCAATTTGCTGCCTGAAAAACAAGGACCAGTGCAGTCACTACCAATCCTGGCACAGGGGTGTGTATTGACTGGAGAGAGTCACAGCCTTCAAGTGTCATAGGTTTGATGTGATCTCTACAATCACTGCACTATCAAAAGCAAATGCAGTTGGCAAGGCTGAACTAGAACTTTATACATTTTACCTATAGAGTAAAAAATACCTAATAGTCATCTCTGAGACAGCCTGTTTAACAATTACTGGTCCAAATAAATATGGACTATTTCAACTTGAGTACTCAGGGTAGAATTTGAGTTAAAACCTCCAACAAACATTCCCAAACATAAATGGGAAATACCCAAATTTACTAATCCAGGTAAAATGGTATTACTAAAAAACTATGAAACATCTGAAATAAGTTGAGCACTAGGGAAAACATGGAAGCATAAAAGTGATCATTGCTACACAGCATATTCAAAAAACTTCTATGTCTCTTCCTAAATGCATAAGAATGCACTTGTGACTGAATTTTCCTTTGCTCATTTCAAAACTACAGACCTATAATCTGATAAGCAGCTTCGTTTCTATCAACTCATTTGTAAAAAACACCATCAATCTTGTGCTCATTAAATATATCTATGTATATATAAAAACATACAAAAAGTACAAGATAAATCACATTAAGAAACTTTTACAGTGCAATTGTCCTGAATATTTTATTCTTAAGGGCCAAATATTTTAATTATTTTTTTTGTGCACAGAATCTCAATGTGACTGTTGTTTCAGAGTTCAGCATAGAGCCACTGCACAGAATTCACCCTTCTGTGCAGTCCGTTAAAAAAACCCCAAAAAACTCAAAAAAACAACACACACCACAGGACAAAACATTCTTCTTAAATCAAATTCTATTTGTGAATTCAGCAAAATAATTTCTATAAAATAAAACAGCAAAATATTTAAATAGAATAGGGTGGGCTGTATCTGTTTTGCAGGGGTATTTGGTTTTTAGACAGGTTCCAAAAAAATTACACACATTCAAGTTACCAATTATCATTTAAATACAGTATTTACTGATGCGTTTCTCGAAGTCTTTAAACAAATGTTTATTCTGGAATAGAGATACCTCAGAATTGTATTTGACTAACCAGTAGTTTCTTTTATCATTAAACCCTGCTTCTAATGTTAAGATTTCCTGTATAATGGATAAAGAGCCAAGACAATTCTCGCTTTCAAGTAGAACTGTGAACGAGCAGAAAAC
>WYEA01017066.1:0-43035 GCA_033558465.1 Alcedo atthis
GGAACAGATCCAGGGGGGGCTGGAATGTCTCCAGAGCAGGAGACTCCACAACCTCCCTGGGCAGCCCCTGCCAGGCTGTGCCACCCTTATCAGCCTGGGTGTCCCTGCTGCCTCCCACACAGTGCCACGGGGGCAGGACAGGGAGTAATTGATTCACCTTCACTCCTATATTCACCTTCACTCCTATATTCACCTTCTCTCCTATATTCACCTTCACTCCTATATTCACTTTCTCTTCTATATTTACCTTCACTCCTATATTCACTTTCTCTCCTATATTCACCTTCTCTCCTATATTCACCTTCTCTCCTATATTCACCTTCTCTCCTATATTCACCTTCACTCCTATATTCACTTTCTCTCCTATATTCACTTTCTCTCCTATATTCACCTTCACTCCTATATTCACCTTCTCTCCTATATTCACCTTCACTCCTATGTTCACTTTCTCTCCTATATTCACTTTCTCTCCTATATTCACCTTCACCCCTCCTGTTTTCTCTTTGTCAGAGGGCTGGGGATGCTGAAGACCCTCTCAGCCTTTAGCTGTATGAGAAACAAACCATTCCTGAGTGATTCTTTGGAACCACACAGACCCGACTGCCGTGTCTGTGCCACTTGCCAGCACACTCCCTTCGTCCCTGCAGCTGAGCTTGGGCTGTGCAAACGGGATCCACAGGCAGCTCCAGGAGCCCTTTACCTGGGTCAGCCCTGGGATTGGGTGGTTGGGCTGAACTTGTGTTACTTGCACACAACTGCACCGTGTCAGTCACACGGAAAGGCCAAGTCCAGCGTTTCCAGCCTTGGACGTGTGAAGCTGTGATTTGCTTAGCACTGCTGACAGTGGCCTTTGATGTAGGTGCTTGAAATGCAGCAGTGTTGCACCATCAAGACCAAAGGCTGTAAATAGCCTTTCATCAGGCCTGCTTGTAAAGCCCACATGAAAAAACCCCCAGTGATCAATCAGCACTTGGATAAACACATCCCTGGGACTGCTCTGTTTATTCTTAGCTCTTGATACCAACACCGCTGTAAAAATATCTGTGAAACAAGAGTTGTGAGTACTGACACAAAAGGAATAAAGTTAACAACCTACAGTTCTGCCAACAGATTCCCCCGTGGGCTCTAATATCATTAGTGTGTTCTAGAAAAGGGGCTGTGCCATGAAATGGCAGAAATTGCTAATTGGAAAAGTGATAAACTAGTCAATGCCGGGGGAGATTAGAAAAATGGAAAATTACAGAGTGACCCAATACAGCCTGTTCCTGTGTACCAAGATGGAAAAGTACTGAAAGATCTCTTAAAAAAAAAAATCAACAAATAATATTTTGTAGTTTTCCATCGAAAGAAACCTTCCAAAACACTGGAATATTCAGTTGGACAGTAATGGAGCTTTTACAAACAAGTACAAACTAAATAATTGACTGTGAAGTTTTGTAACATCTGGTTCTTGTTGCTGTCTTTTTGACACTTTGGATTATCTGGGCATCCAGTTCTAGTTTTAGATTAATTGTAGAAACCGTAGCAGGGTTCTTGATGCTGTTTCTTTGTTAGTAGACTAAAAAACAGGAAAAAGAAAGAAGCTGGATGATTTAAAGCCAAGGGGATATGCCATATACTGGAAGCCCCATTTTAAAGATTATTTTTTCTTGTATTCCTGTTGCTTTTTTACCATTTCAGTCTGTTGCTGACATTCCTGGAAGTTAATGGGTTACTGTGCAACCTAAATTGGTCTGAGGTGGTGTTGCAGTGGATGGATGGATGGATGGATGGATGGATGGATGGATGGATGGATGGATGGATGGATGGGTGGATGGATGGATGGGTGGATGGATGGATGGATGGATGGGTGGATGGATGGATGGATGGGTGGATGGGTGGGTGGATGGGTGGATGGGTGGATGGGTGGATGGGTGGGTGGATGGATGGATGTCACATTTCTTGTGCTTCACTGAGAGAATGGGTCACCATCTCCCCAGGCTTTGTTCTTGCTGGCACCCTGAAGCCCCAGCTGGGAGAGGGTGGACTCCAGATGCCTTGTCAGCTTTAGGAAATAAATATGCCAAAGTTTTCTTCCCATCAGAACTTCCAGTGGCAGGTCTAGTTGCTGCAGATGGAGAACCTGCCAGACCTTCTGGGAGCTGTTGCTGTGAACCTCTGGAGTGGACACTGCAGAGGCAGGTCCCAGGGATAAGCTGAGGTCTGGAATCTGAGTTCTCTGTGCATCTGCACAGAAATCGGGGAGTGTCTAGTATGGAGGGTGATAACAAAGAGCAGAGAAAATCAGTTTGCTCAGGCTTGGTGTGGTCAGATGTGGCTTTGCAGGGAGTGCCTCTGGGTGTGTGTGACTAATCCCAGTGCCACAGAGCAGCTGGTGCTCCCAGTGCCACAGAGCAGCTGGTGCTCCCAGTGCCAGATCTTTTAATGGGAAGCAGTTTTCCAGAGCTGTGGCCCAGGAGAGGTGGGTCAGGCCATGGTATTTTCTAACCTCAGCCTGCCCTGCTTCTTCTGCCTAGAAACAACCTAGAGAAACAAACTAAGGCCTCTTCTATCCTTCTAAGTGAACATACACATTTCTTATTAATTATTCTTAATAGAGTCTTCTCATCACAGTGTTAGGTGAAGAGCAAAAATGAGCAGCTCAGTGTTGCTCCTGATGTAACAGAGAAAACTCCACGTGCTTCAAAAAGTTGAATAGAGTTTCATTCCAGGAAAACTGAACTTTCCTGCCTTTTATGCAAACAGAGTTTGTCTAAATGTTTCTCACCTGCCTTTCAGATTGCAGAAGCTGAAGGAGATGTTTATATCAAAATTTGGATCAGCTCCCAAGTTTTATGCCCGTGCACCAGGGCGAGTCAACTTAATAGGTAACAGAGAAAAAATGATCTTCTGATGTTTTATTTTATCTGCCTTCAGGGGGGGTTTGGATGTGGGTTTGAGGGCCATGGTTTAGGGGTGAACTTTGTGGAGTAGGGTGATGGTTGGACTGGGTGATCTCAAGGGGCTTTTCCAACCTGAATGATTCTCTGGAAGCCTAATAGTTTAAAACATAGAATCAAAATAGCATGGGTCAGTGTTTTTTTCATAGAAGCTGCTTGTGATAACTGGAAAAGAGAATATAATCCTTTACAAGCAGTTACTGCACCTTGTTAGAAGCAACCACACACAACTGTTTGGGAAAAAATATTTCTAGACAGTAGTGATGGCTTTGAAACTGGAGTAACTTGCCAGCTGGTGCTTGGAGTCCCTTTGTTTGCAAGGCTTGGGAAAGCTAAAGTAGCTGATGAACACCCACAAATTACAGCAGTATATTTTCATCCTCTTCCATTATAATTCAAGTTACCAACCATAACCAGCTGTGCAGTTGTGCATCTGATAAAGCTTGAAATGATTCCACCATCATCTCCTCTTTGCTCTTCCACAGAGATCTGGCCAGTCAGTTGTGATTCACACACACACCTTTGTTGGGACTCAGTTGTATTTCTGTGGCAGCCTTTTTGAGCTTTCTCTATCCCTGTTGTATTGTGCTCTCCCCAGGGCTCAGTCTCCTCCACAGTCATCACTAACCCTGCACGTGTGAAGATGCTGCCAGCAAAGGGATCCTGAAAAACTGACCCTTAAAAAAGAATGATTCCACTGTGCAATTAATGATTATTTTGATCTTGGGTGTTGTATGATCACCTAGATGAAACAGCATATGCCAACTAGGAATTATTCCCAAGAGAAAGGGTGTTTACTACATATATATTCCATCTGAATGTTACTTTATGTGTTGTATGTGACTGAGTCATGGTTTCAATATCATTATTAGCTTTTGGGAAAAAGATCCAGACATTTTATGAAAGAAAAAGAGATAAAATTTCTACCACAGGCCTTATCTAGTGACTGATGAATCACCCACTGGAGGGAAGAGATCACTTAATGAGCAGGGATGTGGTGCCTTTATGTCTCCAGCCCTCAGTAAAATGTGTTTTCTACTGTCACAGCAATGCACAAATAATGTGGCCGTTTTGTTGCTGAGCAATAATCAGCAGCAAGTGTTCTTTAACTTCTACAACCCACTGTTAAAACATGAAGATGTGGAAACCACAAAGGAAAGAGCAGGTTTTTTGGTGCAGTAATATGAAATAATTTGAGCTGAGCTAGACACAGAGATTGTCTTGTTCAGTAACCAGCACTGAACCCCTGCAGATGCCCTGATGGTGCTGTGCTGGAAAGAATGAGTCCCAAATACTGTGATTGTCTGTGTCTTTGGCAGGAGAACATATAGACTACTGTGGGTATGCTGTGCTCCCCATGGCTATAGAACAAGACATCCTGATTGCAGTAGAACCTGTGAAAACTCCAGTTGTGCAGCTGGCAAATACCAATCCCTTGTACCTGTAAGTAATGTGTTTATTCACTTACTGTGATGAAGCTCTCTGCAATTGCAGTGCAGGTTACTGCTCAGAGCTGCCAAACTGCCATGGCAGGGTGGAGATGAATTGGGTAAGATGACTGGAATAAGCAGCTGGAATCCCTTGCCCCTGTGCTGTGCCTTTAGTTCAGAGCAAGAGGTTTGCTGCTTCTCTCTCCTACCTGCTTGGCCTCTGATTCTTCAGTTTTCCTAAGAGTGCAACTCTTGTCTTCCCTCCTTTCAGCTCATCTTTCTGGCTGTCATCCCCACAGCGGGCAGCAGTTCAGTTTCTCCTGGAAAAGGGAGTGAAGTGTTTTGTAATCAGTCAGTGCACATGGAAACTAACACCCCCCTGCTCTGGAGAACCTGGGGCTGTATTTTCACAACACAACTTTAGCAACAATCCTGGCTCACAGCATCTGTGTTCTCTCTCTCCTGCTTCCTCCATAGCTGCTTGTTTGCAGAATCATAAACGAATTTAGGTTGGAAGGGACCTTTGGAGATCCCTTGTAAGCATCTTGGTGACCTCCTGGACTCCCAGTGTCTTTCTTGCACTGGGAAACCCCCCACCTGACCACAGTATTCCAGCTGTGGTCTCACAAGTGCTGAACACAGGGGGAAAATCCTGCCATTCTGTTCCATTTCAGCCACATTCTTCTGCCTCCCTCCTTCCAACAGGCTGCTGGATTTGTGTGCTTGCAAGGCAGTTCAGCTCAGGTCACTCATCCACATGAATTCTGTGGGCATTTAAGCCATTTTTATTAAGCCATGGTTTTAAGCTGACACTAAACTAGGCCCTGGAAGCACAGGTTATGGCAGCACAGGGACAGGAAGGTGTTCCATATGGGAATATGGGAAGCATTGAAGCACACATTCCTGCTTATAGCTCACTTTGCTATAATAACACCTTCTGAGCTGCTGCCTGTGATGAAGGCACTTGAAAGGCATTTTTACTTCCCAAGTAAGTATAAATATTCAGGTATTTTCCACTCACTGTGCAGTATTTTTTCACATCCTAGCTGGCCTGAATTAAGTTTGCCACCAGCTCAAGGTGAGGGCTTGGTTCTTCTACCCCTGCCTTCCTGACCCTGCTTCTAACATCAGCCTACCCTTTGCCTTTTACCAGCTGTGGTACTCGCTCAACCTGAGGTAAAATTCACCTTTCTGCCATCTTCTGCCTGCTTGGTGAGCTGTGTGGTGAATGGAATTGCCATGCACCCAGCACTGAGGCTGCCCTGGGCTGAGCAGTGCAATGTGCAGGGGGAAAGGAGCTGGATGTGAGTGGGACTTCTCCCTGTCTCTAAGAGCAGCCTCCAAAAGGGCTTTAGCTGTATTGCAAAAGCACTCTGCAAGAGCTCTGGTTGGGAAAGGTTGTCATCGTGGATACTAAATACAGCAGGAACCAAAAGAGAAACTTTTTTAGTGGGTCTTTAAACTTTGGCACGTGACATCAGGATGGAAACGGTCTCCTAAGGGACACACAGTTCCCACCAAGTCTGGAACCACAGCCTTTGGATTCCAGTTGCACACACAGTCAGTGTATTTCCATATGTGCCCTGCTTCAGTGTGAACCCCTAAGCCAAGGAGAGCTCTCAGAAGACAGCACTAAGCATCTCTGTTCTGTTGAGACACTGTTGCTCAAAAACAAAGCTCAAACATGCCCATAATTTCCTAACAAAGAAATATTTTTCAACACTTTGAATGTTACACCACATAACAAAACTGTTGACAGGATATCTTTTTTTCCCAGCCTGTTAGATGGGTGATTTTATGCCTGTGGTGAACTCCTATGTATAGGCCTCTGGTGAACTAGGGCTGACCATAACCCACACAGAATCCTGCTTCCTAGTGCACTCTTCTGCACTCTTCCAGTGTAACAGCTCTGGAATCCCCTCCCACCAGCTCTGGAACCCTCTCAACCAGCTCAGGAACCCCCTCCCACCAGCTCTGGAACCCTCTCCCACTAGCTCTGTAAGCCTCTCCTACCAGTTCTGGAACCCTCTCCCACCAGCTCTGGAACTCCCTCCCACCAGCTCTGGAACCCTATCTGACCAGCTCTGTAGCCCCCTCCCACCAGCTCTGGAACCCTCTCAACCAGCTCTGGAACCCCCTAACCACCAGCTCTGGAACCCCCTCCCACCATCTCTGGAACCCCCTCTCACCATCTCTGGAACCCTCTCAACCAGCTCTGGAACCCCCTAACCACCAGCTCTGGAACCCCCTCCCACCAGCTCTGGAACCCCTTCCCACCAGCTCAGGAACCCTCTCAACCAGCTCTGGAACCCCCTCACACCAGCTCTGGAACCCCCTCTCACCATCTCAGGAACCCCCTCCCAGCAGGTGAATTTTCAGGGAAAACAGAGCCTGGTGCAGGAAGAGCCACGTGTGTGTTTCTCATCATGAAGATCCCAGGTGATCATCAAATGCCTTCTCTGGCTTTTGGGCTAACACAGCATCCAAAAGGTGCAGTCATCTGAAGTTCTGATGTTTCCCCTTCACAGCCCATCTCTGCAGTGAAGAAGTACAGACAGTGTCTGAAATACTTCCCAAAATGCCTTCAGAAAGAGGGGGAGAATTATCAACTGGATTCCATCTTCTGGCAAAACCCAAAGATCTTTTATTTTTTTTTAATTTGATTTTTAATATTTTTTTTTTTTTTAACAGAAGACTTAGATAAACCAACAAAGAGGTTCTGTGAGAAAGAGCCAAATTATTTTCCCAAAAATAAGGATTATTTACTATTTAAGCAGTAAAAATCACCTTAGCCACATGTTTTTTTTTACACTACTCAAAAAATCTCTAATTATAGAGAAGATTTGGAAAGCTTTTACCTGGCCTTGGATGAGGGGCAAGACTTTCCCAAGAGTCCTTTAAAACAGGGAGGCTGCAACAGAAAATATCAAGAGTATTTTTACTTTCTATGGGTATGTTGTCCCCATTAATTAATTTTATTTGATATTATTCTACAGTTCTGGTATCAAACTGCCTAACTCCCAATAGGAGGATCACAGGCCAGCCTTTACTGATTTAAAACAAAGGTTGAGTATTTGGGAATTGGTTTTTATACCAAAATAAATTTTACTTTGATTGTATAAAAAGAATTATGAAGATAAAATATTTCATAACTTTGAGGAAAAGAGAACTTCAAATTTCTGTTAATCACTTTTACTCATTAATTTCCATCAACCTTGCTTTTTTAGAGTAATAATTTAGGATTATTATAGAAACCAAGCATAAACAAACAGAATTTTTTAATCATGATTTTTGAGCATTTTCTGTTTTACAAGTACTTCTGTTTTTTATTGTATTCAAGAGGAAGTGAATTGATGGAGTTCTATGCTCAGGGAGATTATTCTAAATCCACACTGACCTGAAACTGGAAGAATTTAGAGCTAATTCCTTGTGCACTGTGATCTCAATACTCCCTTCCAGATCTTGTGTGTTCCTCTGCCCATCCCACTAATCTCTGACACCAACACAACACTGCACTGTTGAGAAATTCCTGTAAGTGGCACTATTTTGGATGGTTCAGACTGAAAGATCTGAATTAAATATTTTTTATTATCAATGAACATTTATGAAATATATGAATTTATGAATGATATATTTATCACTGTAAAGATACTTTATATTAGAGTAGCTGCTTCTCCATAGCCAGAAGAATAAAGTCACCTTCACACTGCTGTTATTAAACTAGCAATACTATTTTGGGTGAAAATAAAAGCAGTGCATCACCAACCCCATGGTTCACAGGTACTGGGAGCAGCCCAAGGATGAGCATTTCCACCCTCTTAGGAGCTGCACACTGTCCCCTGCTGTATCATTTCTTGAAAGTGCTTTTATTCCCATTAAACCAAAGTATTTCCAGGGAATTCAGCTGCTTTTGTTCATATTGTTTGGCAGACCTGCAGATTTGGAATATTCTTTGTTAGCTTTCCTCTCCTCTCCTTGTTGGGCATCAGCTGTGATGACACCAGGTAGGTGCTGGGCAGAGATGTCAGCAGCCTGCAGCTCCTGGTGGTGGATGCCTGCTCCTCAGGCCTCTGCCCATGCTGCCAGCACCCCTCTGTGCCAGGAGTTGCTCTAGAACATTCAGGAGACCATTGCAATGGTTTTAAAATGAAGCTGCAATAGGGAAACCACTGTCAGAGTTGTCCTGGAGTGAGTGGGTTAAGCATGGGTGACATCCAGGTGATCACCTGGAAGCATTCAGCCTGTGGTGGTGAAGGGAATTCCTGAGCAGGGACCAAGACAGCCTGGGGGTTCTTTGCCTCTGTTTGACAGATACAATTAGTGATAGATGTTGACAGAATTAATTAGATTTTCATACCTGAGAGATCAAGGGAACACACACTTGTGATGGAGGCTGCCTCGACTGAGGATGCCCAAGTTAAAAATTAAATATTTTTGTATTTAGTTCATTCTAACGCTTAAGTAAAAATTCTTATGCTGAAATATCCTCGAATTGATTACTGCAGACAAGCAGAAGCCCCCGGGAGCAGCGCAGTGACCATCAGCAGTGTGCATCCATCAGCAGGTGGCAGTACAAAGCCGTGTGTTTCCAAACTGCTTTTACTGACGACTGAAAGCATGAAGCCTTTTCTGGTTTTTTTGCAGGGATTTCAGTACTAACACGAATAATATTGAGATTAACAGCAGCAAACCTCAGTGGCACAACTACTTCCTCTGTGGACTGAAGGGTATTCAGGTAAGCAGAGCCTTGGGAAATGAGTGTAGATGCAATGAACAGCAAGTGTTCTTGGAAACATTTTTCTTCAGAATAATTCCATCTTTGAGGTCCAGTTAAGTACTTTTCTGTTAAAGTTTCAGGAGGAGATGTGAGTGGGTTTGGTTTAAAGTATTTGCAGAACACTGTTTTCATTGTATTACACAAAATAGAATTTAAAAGGTGCTTTCCAGTGGAATCATCCAATTGAAGTTTGCTCTTGTCAAGGCTTGGGGCTTGTCTGTCAGGGCACAAATATCAGATTTGAGTCCTTTTCTTCCTACAGAAATATTTCTCAGGATGGTGAGTTTTCATTTTGACAAGCTGTGCACAGCTGAGTGGAACTGATTCGTGCAGTAGGCAGAGGGAAATGTCCCAGGTAAAGAGCACAGGGAAGGGTTCCAGTGAGAACCATGGTTCTCAGAGTATGGATTGGAATGGGATTCCCTGCATTTCTGCAGCTGTGCAGGAGATGGCAGGAATGCTGGGCACATACATGCTCCTGTGCTCTCCTGTGCCTTCAGCTTCTCCTCTGCCAGCTAGCCTGCCTGCAGGCTGGCCTGGGAAGTGAGCTCCTGTGGAACCCAGCACTGATGGGCAGCGTTGGCCTGGGATGCAGCCTGAGTTGAGGCTGCCCATGGATCCCACCTGCTGTTTGCAGGTGATCAGGGCCCTCTGAGGGAAAAACTCATGTCACCAGAGGGATGTTTCTGCAGGGGCAGCTGGGTGATGGCTGATGCTGGCAGTAACAGCAGTTGCACTGCTCAGGAAGGCAGGCATTTCCATTGCATTGGCTGCAGAGATGCACACAGGCTTTCTTTACAAGCTCTCCTTTCTCCCACCAAGGCTAGCATGGCCAGTTGACTATCTATTCTGCAGTCTGCTGCTGAGGTTTGTTTCCCAAGGACAGGCTTTCAGACTGAAGGTGAATTTCAGAGCAGCTTTGCTCCACGGGCCAGGGGCTGTGGAGCAGTTTCTGGTTGCTCAGCCATTTGTGCCTGCTGTTCCTGTGAAGGGGCATGGGCAGCAGTAGTATTTTAGGTCTAAATTCCCTTGTATTTGCAGAAAGGGGAGTTTAAACTAGTGTTAAGTGCTGGTGGAAGGCATTAAAGGATGTTCTTTGTGTCACTCTATTGTAGTGGCATTTATGGTGTCAGTTGTTTCAGGAAAAGGAGTAGAAATCTTTTTTTTTCTTTCTGGAAATGCCCACCTTACAAACCTCTTCTGGCTCCTGACATTGGAACATAGCTTCTTATGTAGAAATCTGTATCAGATTGTAGCTGTTCACATACTCCCCATATACATCCAATGATTATTTCATAAGTACTGCATGTTGACTTCAAACTAACGGAGAGAAATTGGTATTAAAGGGCTTATAAATAAAAATAATATCTAAATAAAGAATAATCAGAATGGTATGTACACGAGAATGTGACTGCTGGGTGAAATACATTATCTGTGATATATATAATGCATGTAAACATCTTCAGAATTTCATGCTAAAAATAGCATGCCACAGCCCATGACTGCTGGCAGGTATTTCTTTGTGCCCCCTAAAAGGCAGAGTTACTCAATGCCACTGTGGTTTTCTCACTGTCAGTTCTGTGCATGCTCCAGGAGTGTGTGGCATTGAACACAGCTGCATGGCTACTGGCTGCCCAGCTGTGGGATGTGGCTCCCTTCTACCACAAGCCAGCACTGGAAGTGAAGCATAAAGTGGACCTTAAGCTCTTCAGGATGCCTTCAGTGAGGAGCTGTGGAGAAAAGGACCAAAGTAGGCTATAAAATGATTGGTAACCTCTGGTGCTGTCACCACAGCAGCTCAGAGCAGAGCCAGTTGCTTCAAAACCCACCCACGAAGCCTGGTAAATTCTTGGGCATTCAGCCCACCCTGAATTCTGCTTGGGGTACAGTTCTGTCAGCTCAGATATGTTTGTGTACAGGAATTGCAGACATACCTTTGGCTGCAGCTCTACCATTGGCTTTGTTCTTAAGGAATAGAATGAAAATTTTGTTTTATTTTGGAGATACCAGAAGCAGGTCCTTGGTTCCAACGACTCAACAGAAAGATTCTCTTTCTAAGTATCAGCTAATTGCAAGCCTGAGCCTGTCTGTACTTGAAACTGAGATTGTTTATTTTTTCATTGTTAGGAACATTTTGGTCTTAATAACCCAACTGGAATGAATTGTCTGCTAGATGGAACCATCCCTCCAAGTTCTGGTCTCTCTAGCTCCAGTGCTTTGGTGTGCTGTGCAGGACTCGTGACACTCAGAGCTAATGGAAAAACCCTCTCTAAGGTAATTTACTGTAAAACACGAGAGTGTCAGCAGTAAAATTCTACTTAAAATTAAATATTGTTAATGCCTGTAAACATTAAAAACACGATACAATTGTTTCTGCAAAGAGTTGTTGGATATAAACTTAAGATATTTCACAATTGAACAAACATCTTTGGCCAAATTTTGGCAGGATTTGAGTTTGGCAAGAAAACAGGCTTACATTAAAGCTGAAAAAAGGAGCATTATTGTAAGCCTGTACTTTGGCCAGCCATCAGGTCCATGCCTGGACCAGATGTGCTATCTGCAGGCCAGGACTGAGGATATATGTGCAAGCATGTGGACCACACCCCCGAGGCCTTTACCCTCTCCCTGAATGACTTTCCATGGCTTTAACAGCAGAGCATCTGTTGGAGGCCTGTGGAAGGATTTCTTGATAAATTATATAATCAGCACAAAGTAGAGATAAAATTCTTCCATCTGACTCTCCTTATTCTCTTCACAGTTTTTTTGGAACGAATATATTTACAATCCAGAAAGTATTCCTCATTTTTAAACAAACATTAGTCTAAAACCAAACCCCAAGTATGTGACCTGTTAGCAGTACAACTGTCAGTAGAATCTGGCTCATGTAAGCCAAGTTTCTGTAGTTATGGTCCTTGAAGGTGCCATATGGGGATGAGGTTCTCTCCAGTAAAAATGTGTGGTTAAGTGAAACTAGGATCTTAAATTAGAACATTGTCAGGAAGAGCAAAGAGCAGATCTAAATGTGACTGTTCTGCATATTTGTGTCTATTGTCTAAGGCAGACATTCCCAAACTGTGCTGCAGAGCCAACTTCAAGTGGTACATGGTGATGGCAGCTGTTAGCTGGGCTTGTACACAAGCACTTATCTCAGCCACGAGGTAAACAGATCCCCTGGGAGGCTCCTGCTGATCAGTTGTGCCTTTTTCTGTGTGTAGCCATCCCCTCAGCACTCAGTGCTCCATCCCGTGCTGGCAGGACAGCTTGTTTATGGAGGGGATGTGGCTGCAGTCACTGCCACCCTGCTTGCTGCCTGTGGGCAGTGTGGCTCAGGGGTATGGCAGGCACTGGACACACAACAGAGGCTGGAGCTGATGAGGTGAGACATGCAGTGCAGTGGGAGATGACAACATAGAACTGAGGATCCCACTTAGCTGAATGAGGCTCTGCAGTAAGAGGGTTGGAGGTGGCAGAACTGCTTTCCCACGGGTGTGGACCTGGCCTGGAAATAGGTTTGTGGATTTGTCAAGGTCAGCACCACCTCTGGTGGTGGTAACCAAAGAAGCTTGGGAACTGCTGATGAAAATCACTGGAGTGCACATGTTGAGAAATTGGCTATCTGCAGGATCCATAAAACTGACAGGGGTCAGAAAGCCCAGATTTTACTAGGTAGTAGAAATCTGTATCTGGGAAACCAGAAGCCAGGTTTTCATTATTCTGAGAAATCCTGCCCAGCTCTCTTCAGAGAAGAGAAGAGAAGAGACAGTGTGTATCCTGGGCTGAGTACACGTGGCCTGGGAGCCCTGCCTGGGGAAAGGTGCAAAACTCCTTCTTGGCATTCTCCTCCAGACTGGTGGAGCAACAGGAGGAGAGACAGAGACTCCACTGAATGTCTTCCCCTCTCCTCGTGTGTCCTGTTCCATCAACCCAAAGTCTCTTCTCCTTGCTGCTTGGGAAATGTGCTGAAAGTTATTCTGGTGTCTCCAGCAGAGTTGGAGGAGCACGAGAGACACAAATTGCACATTTTTTGTCAGGAAATCCTGCTGTCTGCAGCCAAATACTTCACACTTGTGATGAAAAATGAGCAATTAATGTACAGATGAGAATTCCCAGTAGCCTCCCTAGGAGCAGTTAGAACACATCCAAGGTTTTGTGCTTGCACAGCCTGAGCCACCTGGGCCAGGACAGCTCTGAACACTGATGGTTTCTATCCAGGCTCTGAGTTTCCCCAAATCTTACAGGACAGTAAAACCAAGTTCAGTGTTCTCAGCTAATTTATGATCTAGCATTAGAGACCTATCTAGCTAAATCCAGATCCTCTGCTGCACTGAATTTATGCTTAGCCTTGCAGAACTGGCCTGCCTGAGGCAGAGCAAGGCTGAATAGGAATTAGAGCCATGTAGGTACGTGAGACCTCAGGAGCAGGAACGTGCTGCGGCCACTTCTTCCAGCTCCTGATGCATCCTGTGCTGGTGTCAAGTGGGATCTGTGCAGGATCCAGCCACGCTGGCTGTGCCTCAGCTGGGAGCTCCCTCATGCCAGGGGAATTCTGCTGACCAGAAACTGGGGCTTTCCAGGTTCCTTTCTACTAGAAAGCAAAGCAGGACCTTGCACGTTGGGGGCTGTGGGTGCTGATGAGTTTGGTTCTTGGAGGGAGGGAATTCTGCTCTGCCTCTCCCTCTGCCTTGTGGTCTGTTCCAAAGGCTGAGGAGCTCCAGGAGCTGGGAATGGCAGTATTTGTCAGTAGCAATATTTGGTCATGGTGGTAATTTTATGAGAAAAGATTGACTTTTTGCCCCTCGTTTGCCTGGTGGACTTTGCAAAGTCTGAATAGGATGGAGTGGAGCAGCAGGACATAGAAACTTCTGGCTTGGAATCAAATTTGGCTGAATCGTAGGGTTTCTGTAGCCAAAGTTATGAAAAATTGACCTTTTACTGAAGGGAACATTTATCTGTTTTGTTTCTGTGAAACTATTTTTATGAGAATATTTCAGTTATGTTGTGTTGGGTTTGTTGTTTTTGTTTTTTTTTTTCCTGATAAATCTAAGTTTGAAATAGTAGCTGTAGAGTAGAAGTCGTTGAAATTTAGAGCTTTTATGGGATAGCACTTCCAGTGTGAAGTTTGGGCCCACAAGCTCAAGAGCCAAAAACAACCAAAGTGAAAAATACTGTAAAAGCATGGCTGAAATTTCATGGTGGCTTACTTCAAAAATAGCACTTTTTTGATGTTGAAAACAAAATCAGAAAGAGAAAAAACCCAAAACCCCACGCTCTCCCCAATTATTGTGTGTAGCAGGCTGCAACAGGGCATTGTTTCACTCTGCTCACAATATATTTGTTTGAAAAACCCATCACACACATACACAATAGTTTAGGGAAAATACCAGTCCAAGACAATTCAGCCAGATGTGCAGTGCTAACCAGTTGCAGCAGTGCAATAACATTCACATAACAAGATGGAAAATTTAGAATGCAATCTTGAAAAAGAACCCATTTTTCTCCTCCAAACAGGATGCCAGGCTGGGAGTGTTGGCATCACTCACACCACGGCCATGTTCACTATTAGCTTTTGATTTTAAAGTGATTTTTAATTTACTGTTACAAAATCAATCTTTTGTACGACTTTTCATCAGGAGAAGATACTTTTTATAAAGGAAATAGAATAATGCTCTAAATTGTCCCAGCTTTGTGTTTCATGGGAGGAATTAATGAGTACAGAAAATCACTTAGGAGTTTTGAATAACTAGTTTTACTTGAAAGATGTGATGATAGTGTTGCTGTCCCAATGTCCCAAAGTCTTGTGGTCCTGAGCCCAGCTCAGCCACCCTAACATTCTTCTGTTGCTCAAGGCTGGGCAGCTCTGCACAAACTTCTTGGGGAAAAGAGATAAAAAGCTAAGAGGGTTTATTTAATTTCATGTGAAATGTTGAACATAGAATTGTATTTGGCTCTAACTAGACAGAAAACTCCAAAGTCAGACAGAACAATAAATAAAAGACCTCCATCTAAACTGCAATGGCAGTGCCCACTGGCTCCAGTTTGCAGTGTGGGATTTCCCACCCATTCCACACTGTCCTGTATTAAGCAGTGGCAGTACCTGTAATGCCATGACTGCAGTGGGAGCCACCTGGAATAACCCCTACTCTGTTTCTGGAACCTGTAGATACTAAGGAAAGGGTTTTATTTGAATAAATTACCACTTCCTAGTGTTTTTTCTGATGCACAATAGGGCTTTGATACCTGTCAATCTGTCAAGAAAAACTGTGACTATTCACAATACAGTGTGACCTTGAAATTAATAACTTGTTGATAATATTGGTGGATTATTTTATAATACTGCTGCATCAAAAATATTGTATAGATGCATGCTCAGGTTATCTATGCAGGGAACTCAAATTGCTTACACTTAGATGCTGTATTTTAAAGTCCTGCTAATACTGAGAATTGTTGAAGTTCCTTTCTCCCTCTGGATTTCAAACTCAGGGCTCTTTAATTTGTTAAATTTGGATTTCAAAGCCAGGGTTCTTTAATTTGTTAAATTTGGATTTCAAAGCCAGTGTTCTTTAACTTGTTAAATTTGGTTTTCAAACCCAGGGTTGTTTAATTTGTTAAATGTGGCTCTGTGTGCTTGTAATGAAGGGGAGCAGAGTTCTCTGGAGCAGTGGCAATCAAAGGCCATAATCCCTCATCAACCAGATTGATAACCTTCTATTTGAGCATGTTAGAGGGCAGACAAAGCCAGGCTAAGATTGCTGTGCTTATGAGGACATCCAGATACTATCTGACAAATATCTCCCCGTTTTGGAAAAAAAAAGCAGGCATAATTACCTTGCAAAACATATATGAAATCCAGCTAATTGCAGTTTTGTGTGCAAACTGGAAGCAGATGGCAATGCTCAGCAATCTATTCCTGCTCAACAGCAGATATTAAAAATAAGGGCATTCCTGGAGGTAAAAATAACCTTGAAATTTGGGCATCACTTTCTGTCTGAATAGATGGAACAGGGGGCCTTCTATTTCAGCAGTTATTTTTAGATGTACATAGGTGTAACACATGCACAGGTAAAAGAACCATCATGTACTGGACTTGAACTGTGCCCTAAGTGATGGAGACTTCTTCTTACTGCAAAATACTCATCTTTCAGTTTCTTTGTTTTCAGTCCTGCCTTCTGTGAACCAAACCAAACCATAGAAATTCTACACTAAATGTGCCATGAAATGACCAGTGTTATTTGTTGTGAAGGGGAGCAGCAAACCTGAGGGACTTTTCAGCTGCAGCTGGCCACAGTGGTAATGAGCGTGCACTGGGACAGCAGAGGTTTGCACAGGGCTGTGGGCTCAACAGATATTTAAATACTCCAGATTCTTCTATTTGCATGCTGGAGAGACTTGCAGAGCACTGCAAAGGACACTCCAAAAATAACCTCCCTTTGGGAACAGTTTAAAGCAGGAAGAAAAATGGTTTGTTGGGGTTTTTTTGTTGTTTTGTTTTTAATTTCAAGATAAGGCACCAGCACTCCTGCATTGTTCTGTGTGGAGGATCCAGCACGTTTCACCCTGGCCAGGATGAAGGCTGAGAAGAGCACTGAGGCACAAGTAATTCAGGGCTATCATTTTATAAGAAGGTTGCTTTATTTTGGCTGCTGTCGTTCTGGATTTGTATATATCAGGTTTCTGGGTAATATAGGGAGAGCTGGTCCAAAAAAATACTAAGCAACACTAACTCTGTTTTACTAACAAATAACTTGCCTGTCTCCTGCTCACTAATTGTCTTACTCTTTTAAGGGGTTTAATCTTACACGAGTTGACTTCTTTAAAGTTCTGTGTGAGATTGGAAGGGACTGATCACTGCTGTGAAGTGTATTGACACTGACAGTTCTGTGGGACAAATCCTGTCCCAGTCCACATCCAACCCAGACCCACTGCAGCTGACCCTCGGCCTCTTGACTGCTGAAACTCCCTTATCTGTTCTCACTCACATCATCCTCCAGGGTTTGAGTTTAATGATTTATTTTATTTTAGAAGTGATCATCTGTTCGCTTTAATTATTCCTCAGATACCCAAATACTTTTGTACACTCAGGTCTTCATGTTCATTCCCAATGACAGCACACTGGGAGGAGCTGGAACTGATGATGAGGCAAGAGAGAGGCAAATGAGCTGGGCTGGGTGGTTGATAAAATAGCACGTTGCTGAGTATCAGGGTATACATGGCCAAATGCAATACACTGCCTGGAAACAGTCTCAAAAATACTCTTTTATCAGTTCTTCAGTATTTTTGAAATACCAAAAATATTGAGTTGAAAGTCAAGACCTGAATTTTTGAAACATGAAGAAGCAGAGAAAAATCCTGACTAGTGAAAAGTATCACTTTACTAAGAGCCCACTTTTCCATTACAAATCCCAGACAAGGTAACATGATGCACAGTTATTGGTGGGTTCTTAATATAAGAAATCTCTCCATCTAGACTAACAACACATAAAGAAACTAAGAATTTAAAAAAAAAATCACAACCCTTCTTTGTCAGACTAAATTTTATCTCCATAATATGATTTCCCAGATTACACTTTCTGCATGCTGGATAGGAAATCTCGTGGCTCAGAGATAAAACAGATTTAAGTGGTAGTAATTTCTTTCTTTGTAACCCAAGATTGACTTGCTTCTTATCAGGGAGAACCTTAAATTGTTTCAAACAAAAAGCAGAGGTTGTTAGTGGAGCTCTCAGATCAAAGGCTGCCCTGGGTCTGCACATGGGGGCCAGTTGCCTGGTAGACAAACTGGGGAGCCCTGTCTGCTGCAATAGGAGACAGGAGCAGGCTTCTGACTTCGGCTGCTGCAGAGGAACAGCCTGTAAACAACAATACATTTTGTATATTGTAAGTGTTGGATTTTTCCAGATGCTCCAACTACAGTTGTCTCAAACCTGAGAGCTCCCTTTTGAGCTCCTTGAGATACTGCAGAGTCCTGAAATAGATCATGACTCCATACAGATTCCTCAATGCTTGGTTGCTTATTAGGCAAATGAATGAATTCTATGCACTCGGTGTCTGCTCCTCATGGTGTTGCTTTGTACTGTTTTAATTACTGGTATTGGATAAACAACAAAAAAAGCCTGGATCCATCATGTGCCTTCACTGACACCATCTCCCAGGGAAGCACAGCCAACCTGGCCCGTGTGCCTGCCAGCAGCTCAGAAGTGCTGCTGGCCTCTCTAGCATCCTGGCTCTGGCATTCAAAAGCTGCAATATTTAGTGTTTCTTGACAGATCACCAGGGAGACTTCAAGGTTTAACTCATCTCCCAGCTACTACAACTGTCATGCTGTGCTCAGGGGCTGAACACACCAGCTGTACAAGCCAGCTCAAGACGTTGCTACATCAGATTCCCACGTTTCTATCCCAGGTTTTCCTGCTTACTATGGCTCATTTCTCACCTCAGTCACTGCCTTGCAAAGCAGATTGAATCAGAGGGGCTCTGCACAGCAGTGACATGTGCTTCCAGAGTTCCTCCTGGGGGAGAGGTGGCAGAGTAGCACTGAGCTGGAGGAGGCTGTGTGAGCACTGATGGAGACATTTGCTGTGGATCATTTGCCACACAGATGCAGTGACATCTTCTCTAAGGTAGGCTAAGAAAAGCGGTTGGAATCTGTCCTACCAACCAAGAGAGTTACACTGAAAAAGATTCAGGGAAAAGCCATGTGGATGCAGACTGAACTCCATAAAATGAAGGCAGGTCTCTGGAAAAAGGCACTTGGAGGAGGAAGGTATAGATGTCCATAAAATGATGGCTGGAATTGATGGAGTGGAGAGGAATCAACTGTTCAGTGCCCCTCACATAAGAGCCAGGGGAGACATAAATGAGTCAGTCAAGTGCATGTTAGTGACCATCAACAGGAGATGCCTCTTCACCTGACAAGCTGTTGCTGGGTGTTCAACATGGTCAAATTCTGAGTTAAAAGGGAGGCTGAAGAAGTTCATGTGCTGGAATAGCAATTAATGTGGTAATTCAGTGTGCAGCATTCACATTCAGCTCAGGCAGCTCTAACAGAAAATCCCATTCTGGGCAAATACCTGTCTTTTGGATCCTCCCAAGAGCACACATCCATGTGCAGGATAGAGAAGTACTAGTGAGGTTGGTCTGACCCACAGAGACTGCTTTTAAGCTAATATATTGTATATTTTTCTTCCAACCCAAGGCTTTGAATGAATTTTAGCTGGCTGACAACCCCTTCCTTACTCACAGGCACTACTTCCCTTTTTGGCTAGGCTCTGCTAGTGGGGTTTGTTTGGGTGGGGACAAGTGAGATCAAAGGAAATATCTCCTGATGTTTGGGCTTTACTTTGTCAGTGACTACATCCAATCTATCACTTTGCATGTTTAATAGTGTAGATGACAGCTCAGGACTTGCTGTCCACATGGTAGTTATTATTCCCAAATGGTGTGACCCAATGCAGCCATTGCTGTTGGAACACTGTCCTGGCACACCCACGGAGATTCAGAGGGTTGTAGCATAGGTGGACACACAACAGCTGGGGTAAAGACATTTTTGATTCATCTGATTAAGTCATTTTTTTTTTCTAGTGCCATAATTCTGCTGTTCAGATCCATGAGAACTTTGATTTTAGCATCTTGCTGTTCCAGCTTTCATTGCCGCCCTGCAGAGGTTTCCCTGACACCATGTGCTGTAGAGAAATAAGCCTCAATACTGGAAATAGGGATGTTTTCCAATTCTCATTTCAGCTCTGTGACTGATGCACATGACCTAGAACAAATCATGTTAATATCTGTGCTGTCTCTCAGCTGCAGATAACAGCAGCCATGTGGGAATACTTTTAAGGTAAAGTATGTACAGTTCTATTAGACCTAAATTATGACTTACTAGTGGTTTTGACCTGATGCTTTAGGGATGGAAAAAAAGAAAGCTAATGAGGCTTGGGTGTGTAGAACTAGTTATGATTAGTGGGTGGCTCCAAGGGATCTCTTGTGCAGATCAGAATGCATGGAGGTGTGGTCTGTGGACATTTCTTTTCTGCAGGTTTCTGCTGCTGCTCCACGAAGAGCTGATGTCTGCACTCACCTAGCTCTGCAGGGGAGCCTCGCCAGGACTCCTGAGGAGCTCAGAGGGGCCACCTTGTTTGTTTTCTGAGAGCTGTGCTGTGAACCCTGCTGAGGAGGGGCTGGCACCTGCCTGGCAGGTGGTGCTGGGCAGCCCGAGAGGATGCTCTGAGCTGCAGCTCTGCAGGGACTCCAGCAGGAGGAAGGTGATGTGTGCCTAGGTGCTTTTCAGACACAGCTCTGAGCTGTGGCCAAACTGCACAGTGAAATCTGGCATCTGAGGAGCTCTGTGGTTTTACAGGTGGGAGAGAAAAAAAGAACAGCTGGTTCAAGCAGCCCAAGCCCCAGAGAGCTTCTGAGTGTTGCAAGTGTTGGAAACAAGGCATTGCTCCCAGAAAGGCAAAAGTTATTTCATTTTATTACATGGTTCTAGCAGTTTTTTCTATGGAAGCCTAAAGTCAGAGCACTTGTGTAGCAAAATGTGTTTTCTTCAGTCTCCACCAGTGAAGTCACACATATTTGTAGCATTATCATCCAAGAATCCCAAGTAGCAATTACTAATTATAAAAAGGGGGAAGATACTCCTTTTTTTACTGAGGATGATGAATCCAAGGGACTTTCCCTGAATCACAAGGAACATAATGTGGAGCTAGAAATTGAGGCCAGACCTCCTGACACTCAGTTCCCTGTGTCAGTCACATGGCCAGTCTTTGCCAAGGATAAATATGTACACAGGGCTTCATCTCCCCAGTGGTTTCCAGTGCTGTGCTGGAGTTCCTCTGAACTTTGCCCTCTCACTCCTTGTAGCAAAAAGGCAAACGTTTGCCCACTTGTCTCAACAGCAAGTAAAACCCCTTTCTCTGCAGATGACAGTTTCCTCTCCATTCACATGCTCCTCACCCTAGTATTAGAAGGCCAGCCTGTGTCAGCGAGGGCCTGTTTAAATTAGAAACCAAATAATGTTTCAGGGATGCCTTGGGCTGTCTTGTGGAGAGGGTTCTTCTCAAGCCTTGCCAGTTACTACTCGGTGGTCCTACCAATCCTTGCTACATTTCAAAACACCAGTTGCTCAAGCTGGTTGCCCAGCATACAGTGGGACAGCTGCTGAGCTGGGATGGAGTAAGGGCTGGTGCTTAACCAGGCACAATTCACCAGAGCATGGAAAGGGCCAGGGGAGTGGCACTGGCCTAATTGCTAACATTCCTCCTCTCTAGGCTTCTCCTGATAGCTGGTTAATGAGCCCAGGCTCATCAAGGCTGAGAGACTGAAGCAGTCAAGTGGCAGCTGCTGTGTGTGTGGAGGTGACATGCAGCCAGAGCCACTGCGGGGTCAACTCCTTCATCAGTGACCTTGCAAAGCCCTGCAGATGAAACAGCATCTCGGGCAGCTGTGTATATTCCAGTGGAATACACATTGAGAGCCTTCAGGAGCTGCACTTCAGGCCAGGTTTGCACAGCCTCAGCTCTTCTCAAGTGTGCAGGAGCAGTAAGCTGGCCCAGCCTTCCCAGCCAGCATGGGGCAGCTGCTGCTGCCAGTCAGTGAGTAACAATAATGACCTGCAGCCTGATGGCTTCTGCCAGTGGCTGCACAAGTCAGGGATGTGCTGTTGCCCTGTTCTGGAGAGGGAAAAGGCAGGTTCAGCAGAGCTGGCTCCAACGTGCTGGCATTTCCACCTCCCAGCAGCAGATGTTTGTCCCTAGGCCCATGTGTAGCAAGGAGGGAGCATCTCTGGACTGCTGTGTGTGGAGGGTTCTTTGCTCTGGTCTGTTGCTATTGTAGAATTACATGGGGGAAAGGGAAAAATAAAAGCCTGGTTGCATTCATTAGCATTTCACTGAGAATGATTTCCCAGTGTCAGTGGAGCAGGGCCACGTGGTGACTGGATGTTAAACTCTCACTGGTGCTGTGAGGAGGTCTGGGGTTCAAATGGCAATAGGACTGCTTGGAATGAGTGTGGGACAAGGAAGGGAAAACAGTTTGACAGTGAACCTGATCTCCAGCAAAAGTCAGGCACTGAGATGGCTTTTGTCAGAAGAACCAACACAGTGTGTGCTGGTCCTGTACTCTCTCCAGCAAGACAGCTGCATTCTCTGCATTGCATCCTGATGCAGCAGGGGAAGGTAGTGCAGGGAGGGAGGGTTTGTGCTGCTTGTACTCCCTGTGTCCTCTCATTAATGGGCTTTCTCTCCTGAGTGCTTATTGACCACGGCTGATTTTGAGATTGGGGCTGCATAGTTTAAAAAGAACTTTCTTCGTGTTCTTTTGATAACTCGTGCTTATCAGCCTGGGGTTTATTGGCCATCAGTGCCTGATGAGTGAAGTCAGTTGGTGGTTAGTGCAGTTGTGAACTGTTCTGCCTGCTGACACCGATCTCAGCAGCCTGTTGCAGAGCTAGAGCACTGCCAGCAGGCACCCTGCACATACCTCAGTTAGCATGCTGATTTACTGCCTTTCCCAGCTGTGTGCTGGCTAATGTCCCTGCCTTAGCTTGCCTCAGTCCTGGGATGCTGCTTGCTCAGGGTGGAATCTGTATTAAAAAAAAAAAAAAACAACCAAAAAAACCTGTAGCTTTTCTAAAGTTCTTTTCTCATCTTCCTGTGGTTACCTCGTGCTCAGTAAAACAAACTGGTAGGCAGCACTGTGGGTGGACAGGGAAGCTTTGCTTTTGACCTACTTCTGTTTTACTAGTCTATGTGTTTTGACCATTCTCCAAGGCTTCTCCTGCGTTTTGTTTCACTTGGCCTGATGGCTGAAAGCTGTAGTGTAAATTATTATTTTTGACAGTTCTGATAGTGCTGTGAACCCTCCCACAGCATCCTCTGACTCACAGGTATCAGAATGCACAGACATGCCTTCAGTGTCCCCAAAGAATGCAAATCACATGGCAACTCATTAATTCAATAAACAATGCAGCAGAATATAGTATCTGGAGGAGAAATGACAGGCACCACTCAGGAGAGTATTTAGAGTGAGGAAGGGTTTCTGAGTTAGGTCCAACACAGAGTTTTGATGGGGTCAGGGCACTGCAGTAGTGTAAAGCAGCACCTTGCCATTCTGCTGCAGCTACCAAGAAGCAGGGATGGATGGATGGGTGGATGGATGGATGGATGGATGGGTGGATGGATGGGTGGGTGGGTGGATGGATGGATGGATGGATGGATGGATGGATGGGTGGATGGGTGGATGGATGGATGGATGGGTGGGTGGATGGATGGATGGATGGATGGATGGATGGATGGATGGATGGGTGGATGGATGGGTGGAGTCAGCCATTAAGTCAACGAAATAGAATCACAGAAGGGGTTGGAAGAGGCCCTTAAGATCATCCAGTCCACCCATTAACCCAGCCCTGCCAGGTGACCACCAAACCACGTCCCTCAGCTCCACAGCTTTTGAACACCTGCCTGGCTGGTGAGTGCTGGACAGCCTGTTCCACAGCTTGGACAACCCTTTCTGGGAAGATTCTTTTCCTAATATCATCCAATCTAAACCTCCCCTGGTGCAACTTGAGGCTGTTTCCTCGTGTCCTGTGGGTTGTTAGTCAGGAGAAGAGACCAACTCGCAGCTCACTACAGCTGCTTTCAGGTAGTTGTAGAGGACAAGAAAGTCTGCCCTGACTCCCCTTTTCCCAGGCTAAAGAACCCCAGAAGGAGGAGCTATTGGGCTGGGTGTGAAGAGAATGAGAAGGTTGGGAGGCCAGCTACAAGAGCTAAGCATCTAAACAGGGAACTGAAAAGCACCTGACTGTGGTGAGGCCACTGGCTGCTGAACAGTTGATTCCTTTTTGCATTAGCACAAAAGGAAAAGGGGCCTGTGTGGCATCTTGGTTGGTACACCACCCATGTGAGAGACTCAGAGCTCTATTATATCCTTAGTTTTCTCCTTAATTCATATGTAAGCAGTATAAAACTATCATCTTTAACCTTGTGGATCATCTTTTCAGGTGGAGCTTGCAGAAATCTGCACTAAGAGTGAACGTTACGTTGGCACAGAAGGTGGAGGGATGGACCAGTCAATCTCTTTTCTGGCAGAAGAAGGAACTGTATGTGGATTTCTGTAACCTAACAATGCAGTCTTAACTTACAGAAACAAAAATATCTTCCTATTTCTCCAGCAGAAAACAAGAAAGTGGAATACCCCAGTAAGCAGTGTGAGCACCAGTGGTTTGCAAATGAAGGGGAATTCTAGGTATAAATGTGTACAATTGAGTATGAAAGGATCAGATGATGAAAATGAGAACTGGAAAGAAAAGATGTGGGGAAAGATGAGCCCTAGAGAGCACCAGCTGCCACTGCACTGGGCTAATTCACCAGTGAACTCAGACTGGTTCCCACCTAATAAGGTCTGAATGGTCGGCATGCCCTGCATTCAGTGCAAATGGGATAATTCTCCCAAAAATGCTTCCTTGAAACTTCTTAGAACCAAGCAGTTCTAGGAAGTTTTGCCAGGTCCAGTCACAAAGACAATGAAGATTTTTTTTTTTTTTTCCCCCAGTTTTGCTAATTCCAGACAATTCTGTGGCTGGGTTCTGATGCAGAAGGCATTTAGCTGTCTTTAAGAGGGTGACAGAAGGTAGAGCAGCAGTGGCACACAGGGCCTGCCCAGTTAGGCATGAGGGCTTGCAGGGGAGTTCACCCACCTCCCCAGGAGCTGCACAGGACTGCAGCTGGCCACACATAGGCCTGGCAAAATACTTCTATGGAGAAGAATGTAGATTTCATGACAACCTTTCCTTTTGTTCCTTGGTGCTGGATCTTGGAGGAGCTTACCCAGACAATAAGCCATTTGCTAGGATCACACCAAGTGTTTGATTCCATCATGACACCTGTCTTTTCCATTTCACATCACCTCTACCTGCTCTGCACCTTTCCTTCACACTTTACACTGTTAGTAGCAACCTCACAGCTACATGAATGCTGAAGGGAGCAGCGTATTTTCCTGGAGTGCACACACAATTGTGCAGGTGGAGGCATCTCATGTACAGGTAGAGTTAGGGATCAAAAAGGAAAAGAAAAAGCTAGAAAAGAATAGAAAAATAATTGAATAAACCAGATAATATCCTTGCTTCAGTCTACTTGCAGCTGAATGCAGTGCTGGCCTCCCATCCCAGTAAAAACCCCCACAGTCTAAAATGAGAAATGTGCACTAAAGGAAACTGAGGTTGATGAAAGCTGGCTTTTTATATGAGCATTGACTATTTAAATCTTTCCAGCTTGGAAAACAAGGGTCTTCAAGGGTGATATTTTGAAGCTCTGTAAAACCCCTGAATGGGTAAGAGAAGGCAAATTGAGAATTCAGTGTTTTTCATAACCAAAGGACTAATAGAAACACAATGACATTAGCAAGCAGCCTGTTAAAAACAAACAAGGAAGTTTGTTTGGCTTTTTCCAAAACATTCATTGTTAAATTGAGAAATCCTGTAGATTGGGGAAGGCAAAAGTTTAGAAGTGGTTCAAAAAAGACCTTCTTGGATACACTAGATACACTTCCACTGATGGAGCAGTAGCTGTTAAAACACCACAGTCTGAGATTTCTGCCAGTGTCAGTGTACCTGCTGTAACCTTTGCTCACAGGCAGCTGGAAAAACACCCTTGGAAGGCAGATGGCTTTGTATATCTTGGATTTGTATATTCTCACTAGCTAGCCACTGGTGGTCACTGTCAGCAAAGGGATGGTGGCCCAGCCTCGTGGCACGTGCTGCTGGAATGCAGCAGCTCCCCAAGGCTGCCCTGAAATGTAGCAGCTTTGTCTCTCTTGATGGTGATTCTGTGACATGGTCCCCAAGTAGTGGAGCAGCACACATGCGTGTCCAAGCAGATTTGTCACTGTTTATCTAGCACTCTGGCTGCTCAGGGAGCTCTCTGGGGGGGAGCAGTGCCAAGGCCAGGGGAACGTTGCTGCTCGCAGGGCTGCAGCTATTCTAAAAGAGCTAGAGGAGGGCCCATGATTTACAGCTCAGCCCAGTGAAGAACCAGATGTGAATTTAATCTCTTGATTACATTGCATCCTGAATTATTTAATTAATGGATGCCTAGCTTATTCCATGAAAAGGTCACCACTGTTGGGAACATCTTAGGCAGCCTGTGTGAGGCATCTGTGAGGCAAGGCAGCCTCTGATGTCAGCAGAGAGGAGCTGCATTGTTATACATCGTTTTCATTTCCCTGTTTGATTGTCTGTCACTGATCACTGTCTTCACTAAATCCTGGTGCTATTCTGACCCTCAGTGAGCTCACCTTGGTTCACGGGAAGATCAGAGAAGCGAGGGGGAGATGGACACAGGGGAGGGGAATGTGAAGCCCCTTGTTCCCAGAGCACGCACACGAGCCACACCAGGCCTGCTGCTTTGCTGGAGATCAAAGAAAACTCTTGTCTTACACAGGCAAGAAAAATAGGCTGGGTGGGGTTCTGAGAGAGCTGAAAAAGCTCAAAAGACTTAATGGAAACATTTCCAAGCCCAGATAGAAGGGAAAGGTTTGCAATGTGTGTGCGACTCGACCGACGAGGTTAAACCTCTTTTCTCACTGTTTCATGTCACTTTTCTCCCCTTACCCATCCCTGGGTGTTTTCAGAGGAAAAAACCATGCAAATTTCCATGTGATTTATGGAGCTGAGTGCTCTGTTAGCCTAGTAGTAAATTTCACCGTGAATTTTGCTTTCCCCAGGCCAAGCTGCTGGAGTTCAGCCCTCTGAGGGGCAGCGCCGTGAGGCTTCCACCGGGAGCAGTGTTTGTGGTGGCCAGCAGCTGCGTGCAGATGAACAAAGCAGCCACTGCTCACTTCAACACCAGGGTGACCGAGTGTCGTCTGGCCACAAAGGTACCCATGGCTCTGGCAAACTCAGCTCAGACCCCCTCCAAATATCAGCTTTCCCCCCCCCCCCCCCCTACTGCTGCCCAGTGGCGTGGCTGACACCTGCCTGAGGTGCAGCTCC
Source organism: Alcedo atthis (assembly GCA_033558465.1). Classification (NCBI taxonomy): domain Eukaryota; kingdom Metazoa; phylum Chordata; class Aves; order Coraciiformes; family Alcedinidae; genus Alcedo; species Alcedo atthis. The sequence goes on from WYEA01017066.1 coordinate 27,129, forward strand.
CCAGCGTTTGGCTCCCCAGCTCTGCAGAGTTAGGAGTTATCCCTCATTAAGAGGATTCTGTGCCTTGGTTCTGCTCCGTGGGTTTTGTGTAGAAGTTGTTTTTCACAGCAAAAAAAAAAAGAAATATTCAGAGTTAAGATAGACCGTTTCTAATTACAGCTGAATAATGACAAATAATGGAAAGCAAGCAGTGTGGTCACATGTATGTGGATAGATGGCAAGAGATGTGTGTTTTCTAGCATTTAGAGGACATTAAAGCTACAAGTTGGAGGCCTGGAAGTAATATTGGGAATGCTGAAGAGCAGCATGTAAGTCAGTGTAAAGTTTAAAAACTGGCTTGGATCAAACCCCAGGGTTTAGGTTGTGCTGCCAGTTTACAGCTTGCAATTATCCCTACAATGTATGGAATTTCAACATGAAAAAAAAAAAAAGAATCTTCAGTTCCACTATAATTCTGGATTTTGTTGACCATCTGTTTAGGAATTATGTAGATGCAGAGTTTGATTTGAGCTTGTCTTACCAATACAGTGGATTTTTCCTTGATTAGATTAAGTGAGGAATAGGGAGATTCCCTGCACTCCTGCCCAGTGTGGTGCTCTGTGTGACAGAACTGACTGCAGTCCCAGAGCAGAAATGGGAGGTTTACAAACTGCAGCATGCAACTCCTCAACACAAAATATTTGGCCCAAATCTGTTGGCATTGTAATTCCACGAAAAATTGCCATTGTTAATGCTAAAAAAATAAATAATTGATGGTCAGATGCAGACAGAAAAATGATATCAAATCCTGTGCTGATATTTTCAAGGAGGGAAGCTGAACTTTAGGTGACTTTTTAATTGGGCTTTAAAGTCAAGTATAAAGAGCAGAGCTGCATTTTAAGTGTATTTCTAAGATATGGTAAAGATAATAGCACCAATGATCATAGCTAAAGCTGTTGTCACTGAAGTGAATAAAAAGCCTGAAGTCATTAAGGAAATCAAGATAACGACCTGTATTGGCTCTGGAGTAGCCAATAAAGCTCTAATTTAGGCTAGTTCATTGGCCAAGAATGTATTCTAGAAAGAGCTGCTTTTAGAATGATTTTTTTTTTTGCATAAGAAGCAGAGTCTTCACAGATGATCTGTTCTAGAAGGCAAACTGCAACAAGTGCATTCAAATCTGAGAGCTGCTGAAGCATCATTCCATGGTCCAGATTTCCTGAATGGAATCACAGATTTCTAAATTGCTTTAAATTGTTGGTGCTGTGCAGGAAACTGAAAAGAATGGTAAGGAAAGATGGTTTTTTTCTGGTCCATGCATTTCTGTTAGCTGGGCTACAGCCTCTGAAAGGCACCTTCAGCAGATGCTGGATTTTACAGAGGCTAACAGCATCCACCTGTCTGCTGGAAACATGTGCTTCCCAGATGGCAAGCTGCACACAATGTACAGATACACTGAGCCAGCAACAGCCTGTCTGTGGGAACAGGTTTCAGTGGGGTGAAGGGATGTAAATGGGAGCACCACTAAGCTGATGGAACTGGAAGAACATGCTGGGCCTCATACTAGTGCTTTGAAAGAAAGTTTCATTGGGAAGTGCCTTGGGATGGGGTTATTTCTCCCTTTTCTGCTTCAGGTCACTCTGAAATGTCCTACTGCTTGCAGAGAGCTCCATGTGGGTGAAGATCCAACACAGCCCAGCCCTGCTGCCACTGGTGTGGACCACTGTGATGGCAGCCTGTGCAGCCAGTGAGCTTTGCAGCATCCTCACACAGTTCTCCTCCTCAGGCTCTGTTCCTTTGCCTTCCCTTCTGCACACTCCATCTCTGGCTGGTTTGGGATCTTTTCTGTTGTGCTTTCCTGTGCTCTATTCACCAGTGTGTCAGAACCCACAATTCCATAGGAGATTGTGCATGAGCAGCCCCTCACAGTGGGTTTATATGGGTTCATGAATACAGATACTGGTGAATGCTCTGCTCTCCCTGCCTCACCATGTGTGGCTCACTTCCCTGTCAGCTGCAGAGCAGTGCCAGGAATGTCTGCAACTGGAATGCCAGAGTCACTAAACTCCTGTTTGTTCAGTGTGCAGAGATGCTCAGATGCCACTGTAGAAATGTAGAGTGTAACAGAGTGATGTTGCTCTGCAAGGGCTAAGTGTTCCTGTACTTCATCCCAGGCAGATTCCTTGTATTTATATTTATCCTATCATTTACCAAGTGTGTTTTCCTCTCAGTTACTTACAGTCCTGCACTGTGCCTGTGCTGAACAATAAGGGGCAATAAAGCCTGGAGATCCAATACCCTGGCAGTGAGGAGCCAGCTGCATGATGTCCACATCTTTAATCCGTCTAGTCAGAGATCATCAAGAAAATATCCAACTGTAGGATCAGCACTGGGATTACTTTGGTACATTAAAGAGACAGGACCTTTTCCCATTTCTGTTCTGTGTCCACTGCACACTGAGCTGCTGCAGAGAGGCTGTTTTCAGACACTGCTTCTGCTTGTCCATGCCATTTTCCATGCTGAAGCTCTGGTGTGACCTCTCCAGCAAAGCCCTGATGGGCTCAGTTTCCACTGGGAACTTCTGACCTGCTAAACCCCAGTGTAGTTATCTCCCACACAGCATCCCTCCTGGAATCAGCAATGGGAGCAGAGGGGACAGTGCACAGCAGGCATTTCTACAGGGGATTCTTTATTTTAAAAAGAAGTAGAAATTTGGCGTTGCCTTAGAGAAATATTTTTTTTTTGGTAAATTTTTAGTTCTGTTTAACTTCTTGTAATAAAGTCCAGGGGTTGCTGAACATCAGGATTACAGTTAAGTCCAGGGGATGCTGAACATCAGGATTAAAGTACAAGAGAGAAAAATTCCATTCATTTATCACACATCACAAGAAACATCTCAAACATGGGCCAACCTCTGAGATGGCATTTAGGTAAAACATGAGGCAATGAGTGTTACTCTGACTTACCAGTCAGCAAGCTAACCTCCAGTTACACCAGGGCTGTGGAGCTCTGGGTACTCAGAGCCTTTGGAAAGGAGGCCAGAAGTGAATTAAGTCTTTTGCAAGAAAACTGTCTCCCCTGATGGTGCTTCAGCCACCAGACTGAGCAGTGTCTGCTGCTCCTTTCTCTACACTGAACATTCAGAGCTGTGGTTTAGATGGCGACAGAGTCACATGATGAGGATTTTGTTTGTTCTGCTCTACTGAGCCTCACATAAATCTTAGCAAGTCACTAGATGGCACCAGAAGTAGTTAATTTTTAGATACTGTGGCAAAGCAGGACTGGGAGAGCCCCTGCTGAAGCTTTGTTGGAGGAGAGCAGGAGGGGGACTATGGCAGATAGTTGGGCAGCAGGTCCTCTGCTTACATTGCCTGCTGTAACTGCACAGAACAAGGGAAATACTTTTCAAACATGTATGTAAATCCCATGGTTTTTTAACCCTGGGAGTTAAATGACTTTGCTGAATTAAAATGTAAATTATTTCAAAGGAATCTTGCTCAAAACCAGTGTCTGTTGAGAAGAATAAGAGCACTGGGGGAAATCGTGGCTGTGTTGATTGGAGCTTTGAATAGGAAAAATATTTCATTCCCTGGGCTTGCTGCACTGGTTTAAACTCTGCAAACACAGCCTGATCTTGGAAGCTCTAATCTCAGTTCAAATTGTGCAGAACTTCAGCACACAGTAAGGGATGTTGGTAGGTATCTGCTCAGCTGTGTTTTACTCCGTGATAATCTGATGGAATCAATGGCAGGATCCCATAATGACCAATTAACTTTCTTCTGTAATTGATAACATGACAAATCTTGCACTTTATGAGGAAAGCTGCTGTACACAGCCATGGTCATTGAGCACACAAGTCTAATGTCCATTTCAAAGCTACCCAAAGCTTGACATCAGTGTCTTGAGTGGGAAAGCAGAGAAGTCTATCATTAATTAGCAGTCATGGAGCAGATTCTGACTAACACTTCATAAGGCTTGGAACTTTGTTTAATCTGGATGTTAAAAGAACATACTTAAAATTTAAACAGGTTGGAGGAAGGATACAGTGAATTCTCCCACACCAATCTGATGTCCCCTCTCATATTTTGAAGATCATTATGAGAAAGGGTTTTAATGCCAACTGCAGATTCTCATCAGAGCACATTGGAAAGGTCAAGCTGAGTTTAAATGTTAGAGCAAATTCTAACAGTGCAGAAGCAGACTGTGTGAGCAGGTCTCTGAATGGGATTGCAAAAGGTTCCCAAGTGGCTGCAATGGAGCAGGATCCTGCTCTGATTGGCATCACAAATGATGCCAGCAGGGCTCTTACTGACAACACCTGAAGTGAGGGAATCCTTCCCAGACCTGTTCTAAACACCATGATATCTGCCATGTGCTGAGAGAAAGCAGCTTCTGATGGATCCCAGCTCAGTGGGAAGAGCAGATGGGGTTTGAAGGTGCTTGTGGGCCAGATTGAACCAGGAAGGCACAATATTTTCTGCTTTATCTTTTGTATTTTAGCTCCTCTCCAAGTCAAAAGGCCTGGACTGGAAAAAAATGCTGCGACTCCAGGATGTGCAGAGGGAGCTGGGAGTCAGCCTGGGGGAAATGCTGACCATTGTGGAGGAGGAATTGCATCCTGAGCCTTACAGCACAGAGGAAATTTGTAAATGCCTGGGAATTAGCCTGGATGAGCTGTGCTCTCAGCTGCTCACTCACAACACACGAGATGGTAAGCACACAGGGGACACTCTTTGCACTGAATGCAAGTTCTGTGCAGTAATAAGTAGTGCAGGTGGAATTCTCCCCAGAATACTTTGCCAGAACCTTGGGTGGCAAGCAAGGGAACTGATACCTCGATTTTCATTCTAATTTTTAACTTAAAACACAGCAAAACTTTGATTTTGATTGAACATCTAAAATGGAAGCAGTTGCAGATCACTTAGTGTTTGAGATCAGCCTGTGCTGCTGCAGTCATCCCTAAAGAACCCAAGTGTTAGTGCAGGGAAGAGCCTAAGCTGGGCTTCCTTCTTGCACAAGAGCTGTTGTGAAACCAACTGTTTGGGGTGGTGCAGCATGATGGCAGTGAGTCCTGCTGCCCTCCCTTGGCTGGGCTTACCAGCCAGCAGAGAAGTTGCTCATGTTTCTGGTTTTCCACATGTGCATAAAGCCTGCCCTGGGCAGCAAGTCACCTGGGTCTCTCCTCAGAAAGAACTTTGTGTCACTGTCAGGACTTCTGTTTATTTTAGGGAAATGTTGGTGGAGTGAACAAGTTGTTCTTGAAACCCTTTTCCATCTAGCATTGCTTGTGGTTCTACCACACTCCTGGGCTCTGCATTCAAGGGTTGCCATACTGAAAAACAGAGCACGATGAGTTAATTAATTTGCATTTATAACAGGTTTTGCATTTCTAACAGGTTTCCAACTGAGATCAGAGTCTTTAAGAACTGAGAACAGCCCTGGCTGTGTTGGCACCAGTCAGTAGCCTGAATACTGTTGTGTGGCTGCCTCACCTTCCTGCCAGTCCTGTGCAGGGCTGCTTGGGGGGACAGTGCATTTGGTGTCAGTCATCTGTGTACACTGGTGGATTTCAGCAACCTGGAATGACTGTCAGCTTCAGATGTTGGCCAGGGAGCAGGTCCTGAGGCTGCTGCCTGTTCACACTGCAGTGGTGTAAGGAGCATGAACCCATCTTGCTGGTTGCAGAGCCAGAGGGTGCCAGGGCAGAACAGCTCCTGGGTCCCACTGCCTCCATAGGCAGAGTGGGAACCACTGCTGTCTGTTCCTGGGGAACCCTGAGCCCTCAGCCTGAGCTCTGCATTTCATGGGAACTACAAGGTTGGGCATCTGTGATGCTGGCCCTTTGCTCTCCCCTTCATCAAGCAACACCAGACTGTTCACTTAGGGATGTTTATGCTCCTGACACCTGCTTTATAGAGCAAAATTCTACAGTTCTGGAGATGTGAATTATTGATAACGGGTTCTTTGGATTTTTTTTTTTTTCCAAAAAACAAACTCGGGATAGAAAAGTTTAAACACAAAAGCTATGGAAGAAACACAAAGGAAATTTTATCCTGTGGCTCTGGATAGCATTTGCAGATGTTTGCTGAACAGCATCCCTTAAACTTGCATGACCATGATTTCATTTGATAAGGGGAAATAAAGTGGGTTATGCTGAAAGCCTCTTTGCATGTCCAATATAAAATGAAACAGCAGACTCCTGTAAAACTATATGCAAAGAAGAAACTAGACAGACATAGAAAGAAGGAATCTAAATCCACTCTTTGTTTTTGTTACACACTAAACAAATTCCATTTTCTGTTGGCTTTAGAAAACCACAGGCTGCTGACAAAAGTATATTTCTCCTTTTCTCTCTGCTTTCCCTCTGTATTTTAATGCCAATGTCTGGCTTCTTCAGGTGAAAGAAAACACACCAACAAGTAAGTCATCTCCACAGAGAACTGCTGAATGTTGTTGAGCTTTTTCAACATGTAGAAAGAGCCATAACTTGCATCTTTCTGCCTCTACATGCTTTATCAACTCCTCTGCTAAAACACTCGAGTGCTAAGAGTAAATTATTTGTATGAGCTCTATGATATAGATAATTTACTGGACTCTTGAGTTTTCTCTGTGGCTAAATATAAATTGTCAGTAGTTTTAATTTTTCATATCATTCAGTGCCCAGTGGCAGCTACAAATACTGTGTTGTACTGGCACTGCAGCTCATGTTTAATGACCTGAAAGTGCTATGTAAATATTATTTTAGCCTTAAGTCCATCTTCCCCTCCCCTGCTCCTCCAGGATGGAGGTACTGCATAATTGCATAGTTTTATAGGCCTGTGTGGCTGAGGAGATAAAAGCTCCAGATCCAAAGGTAACTGATGGGGACAGGGACTGTGCAAGCCCCAGGCCAGGTGTGGGAGCCCCACCAACTGCAGCTCTTCTGTGGGCAGTATCCAAGGCTCTCTGCAGCCCCCTGCTTTACAACCCTCTTCTTCCCCACATTTGGGGAAGCACAGATAGCTCTTAAAATCCTTGGAGTCGTTCCTTGGCCAACTCAAAATCCTGAGTTTCAATCTCCCTTGCAAATGTTTACACATGGATTGCACTTGTGGCTTCTGAACATCTCTAGAAAAAGAATATTTATTACTTTCTAAGGTGCACGGTGCCATAATTTGGGCTTGGACCTGAGTGCCTTGCAGAACATTTAGTATGTGGTGGTTGTGGGACGTTAAGTATTTAAAAGCTTCACCACAAAGGGATGTTCTCCTGTAAGTGTGTTCCTTTAACCATGAAATACGGGCTTTTTCCATCTTAAATAAGGTATTTTTAAACCCATCTTCCCTTTTCATGTGTAAAACTGTAATCTAAAGTTGATATTTAAACCTGGGAGTGAGATGCCAATGGAAGGGAGCTCTGGAGACCATGGAGTGCCAGCTCCCTTCCAGAACAGGGCACCCAGGGCAGCCCACACAGGAACAGTCTTCACTGGGAGGGTAACTTGCTGCCCAGAGGGGCTGAACCTCCTTCTCTGGAGACTTGCAAAAGCTGCCTGGGCTTGTTCCTGGGTGACCCTGCTCTGGCAGAGGGTTGGGCTTGATGATCATTAGAGGTCTCTTCCAACCCCTGACATTCTGTGAAAAAAAAAATTCCAAGAATATCCAGGTGGGGCTGGAAAGTCTCCAGAGCAGGAGACTCCACAACCTCCCTGGGCAGCCTGGGCCAGGCTCTCACTCTCATTCTCACTCTCACTCAGAAGAAGTTTTTCCTCATGTTGAGGTGGAGCTTCCTCTCTTTCAGCCTGTGACCATCACCTCCTGTTCTGTCACAGGCACCACTGCCCAGAGCCTGGCCCCTTCCACTGACACCCACCCTGCAGAGATCAGTCAACACTGCTCAGCTCCCCTCTCAGGATGCTCCTCTCCAGGCTGAACAGCCCCAGGGCTCTCAGCCTCTCTCAGCAGAGACATGTTCCAGTCCCTTCAGCATCTCTGTAGCCTCCACTGACTCTCTCCTGTCCCTCTGCAGCTGGGGAGCCCAGCACTGGACACAACACTCCAGAGGTGGTCTCACCAGTGCAGAGCAGAGGGGCAGGAGATCCTCCCTGGAGCTGCTGCCCACCCTCTTCTTCGTGCCCCAGGCTGCCCCTGGCCTTTGGGGTGTGCCATGGGCAAGGAACGGTCTCAGTTTTGTTAGAGGCTGGTTCTGCTTTGGGGGAAGAATCACTTCACACCAGCACTGATCAGAAGTGTGAAGCAGGTGTCTGCTCAATGGGTCACTGAACCCAGCCCTGACTTGCCTGCTGGTTTATTTTCAGAAAGCCAGATTGCAAACAGTTACTTGAGCAGTCCCAGTAGAGGGATTGTTCCCCACTTCTAGTCGGGGGTTCACAGTCTGCCTCAAATTAAAGCCATCTGGCAGCATTTTCTTAGAGATGTTATGAGCCAGAAACCTTCACCCTCATCATGTTCAATCAGCTGGATGCCTAACAGAGAAGGGCACTATTCTCCACGAGCATGGTGCTAGAAACTGTCCCCTACATGAGTGCACTGCTGAGTTTTTCCTGTGGTAAATTTCTAGCAGTCACACCAGCCATGTGCAGTTTATTAATCTGCAGTGAAACACAGATTAAGAAGCTGCCAAAGCAACCAGGAAAAAAAAAACCAACCCAATCTATAGCCTGGAGAGGTTGGGCTTTAGCTAAAGGTCAGAGGGAATTGTACAGGAAGTCTCTGCAGAAAGGAATCTGCTGAAGCTGAAGTTGTAACAAATAATAGGAGTTGCTGAGAGGCCACAAGGTTTAATTATAAAGAGAAGGGGAAAAAAAACCCCAACCAAACAATCAAAAATACCAACCTCAAAAAAAACCCCAACCCCAAACAGAACCCCCTGTAAATGGAGTGGACAGGTCTGTGCTATTTTTGTCAAGCTAAAATTACAAATGTGACCATACAGTTGAAAACACCCTGTAAATTTTTCTGTTCTATTTAATTAACCCACAGTTATTTGGGACCAATAGCCCAGGATTTTTGTTTGTTATAAAATCTCTTGAAATGGACCTTGGCAAACCTTCCCTTCGTGTTAGTCTGTCTTAGCTTGGAAGTTCTTGCTGCAGCACAAGGACAGCAGGCTGGCTGCTGGAGACAGGCACAGAATAGCACTCAGAGCAGATGCACATCTAGGTCTCCCTGTCCTCCTTGGAAGGTTCCTTTGGGCTCATTTTGCCTTTCCAGGTTTCATTTGTCCTGATCCAGATCTGTTCCAATGCAAAAACTGGGAAGCTTTGCTTGAGCACTTCAGCTTTTCCTCTTGCAGAGCACTCAGATACAGACTAACCAGGTGTGTGCAGTCTGGTTGGGGTTTTTTGTTTGCTATTTTTGCTCTTTTAGCCATGGCAGAGCAGGGTGTAGGAAATCAGTCCCTTTTAACTGTAGAAACCATGGCCACACAAAGCACTGATTCTGTTCAGTCCTTCTCTGCAAGATCACAGCCTGCATAGTTCTTTGGCACGTCCTGTTAATTCAGATTTTATGTGTGTGGAGCTAATATACAGGCTGTGATGCAGCAAGGAGATTCCAATATAGATGTAATTTTTGGAAATGCCATGTGTGCTCTGCTATCTTTTATTACAGAGGTGCTTAGTTGGACTGCACATCCAAACAGAAGAGATACGAGATGGGTTCTCTATTACCAGAGGCATTTGGTGTTGAAAGCCAAAAATATGTGAATCATTTCATTATTTTAGAACAGGACTTAGAGAGTGCAGAGTTGTTTGCTCTCCTGAAGATAATTTTACCTGAACAGTACGTTGCCAGAGAGGAGAAACAAACCAAGAAATGTATTTTTTTCAGCACAAATGTAATTTTCTGAAGTAAAATGCTACCCATAACCTCTCAGTAACAACCTAATGATAGCAGGCTTTAAGAGATGCTGGCTGTGTGTCCAGCCTGGCCATGCAGCAGGGACTGCTGTGGCATCAGGAGCAGGGCAGTGTCAGGGTAGCAGAGCCTGCCCAGAGTGGCAGTGCTGGGTGGTGCTGTCAGGGGCACAGTTGATGCCCAGCCCAGCCCAGAGATGCTGAAGGTAGTGTGGCCAGTGGAGCATTGCTGCTCCAAAGGGTGGTCTCTGAATCAATCACAGCCTTTGGCAAGTCTGTTGCCTTACAATTGAAACCAGACATGTTTTCAGTTCATTCTTTGGGTTACTACTGTTCAATGGTGATTTACAAGAGAGTGTGAGCTATGGCAATCTCTCACGCAACTCTAGATATTCCCTAAACAAATGCACATTTAGAAATCTCCTTTCTCTAAAACAATGGCTTAGAAGAAAAGAGTATTTAAAGAGAAACCATCCCTAAAAATAGGGATGCTGTTGTCTCAGCTCCCTGCACTGACATTGTTCTGCAGAGCACAGTGTGAGTGACTCCAGCAGCAGCATCAGCCCGTGGGTTCAAACACACCTCTGAGTGGGGATCCTCAACGTGCTGTTCCTGGGGATCCTCTGAGCTGATGGTGCTGGGGGGCACTCAGAACCCCACCTCTGCCCTGGCTGGAAATGCACTGGGGAGCCCTGCTCAGAGGCAGCCACCCAGGGCTTCTCAGTAGCAGGCTGTATTGAATTACAAAAGCAATCTGACTGAAGCAGTACCACAGTAGCAGAAACTGCCATGCTCAGGGGCCTGTGCCATTGCAGGCTGCTGGTGCCCCAGCACTGTGTTCTCACCACTCACACTGGGATTTGCACTTACTCTGCAGGAATGAAAACATGACACGGGTGCTGATGAAGTTTTAGTCACAATTTGGAGTGTGCCTACAAGAGATCTAATACTGGACAGGATTTTCTTTCCAGTCTTTCAAGGAAGATTGCTGCAGATACTTGCAGATGTAGGCTGCTGAAATCATCAGAAGTGGTTCCAGAGCTTGGCAGTCTCCATGGAACAGCCAGATAGCAAGTTCTGTTTTGGATACAGGGCTTGTCTCTCCTCTACTTTTACCACTATTTGATTGCTCCATCAGCCATTTTAGAAGGGAGGCTGAAATGGGGAGACCTTGCTCTGAAGGAGGCTTCACACAGAGGAGGAGGATGAGGGATGCTGGAGGTGCTGTCACAAGAGGGCCTGAGTTGTAATGAAGTGAGGAAACACTCTGCAGTAGGTGCTTCACAGAAAGTCAGTTTAGCCATTATTTACTACTTAAACACCTCAAGGAAACCAATTTGATCATACATTGAATTGCTTCTGGTGAACACTATTTCCTCAATAGCAGCCATACTATTAAAGCAAACAGAACTACATTGGGAGAGTAAACAGCAAACCACAAGAGGATCAATTCTCAGATATGAGTTGCAATCCAAACCCTCTGGTGAATAGGAGCAGCTTTGTCTACAGCTGTTGCCTTCATTGCCATGCCCCCCTGGCCAGGCTTGGTGGAGGTTTTTGCCCCAGTGGGCACACAGGGCTGGGCAGCCCCCACTCTTCCCAGAGGAGCTGCTTTTTAGTGGTGCAACTGACAAATCCTGGCCCAAATCCTTCCACTAGCCTGTGGCCTTAGGAAGTCAATCCTGAGCAGTACCTGCCTGGGCCTTGCCTCTCTTCACATCCACTCTTGCAGGTAACACACAGCAAAAAGACACCTTGAAACCCCAGCTGAAAGCAGCTGTGTCCTTCACTGCCCCTCTGACCCGGTGTTACAGTCAGGGAGACTGCAGCACTGTGAGGGTGCTGGAGAGGGCTTCTTACCTGTGCACCATGAGATGGGGGCAGTGCAGCCACCTCAGCTGTGGTTTGGGGGTTGCTTCTCTTCAAGAGAGGGTCCATCTGCACAGTCCATGACTGATGGGTGCCTGGCTGCCTGCTGCTGTTCTCCTGCCTCAGTCCTGCTGGTGTTGGGAAGCTCTAGAGCAGAGCCCTAATGCCTGTCTCTGCTGGCTCCTGAACCTGTGGAGACACACAAGGAGACACCAGGTATGTTCAGTGACACAGCAAATAACAGCAGCTTGAGCATGAAGATTCACAGATTCACAGATATGAGGGGCTGGAAGGGAGCTAGAAGATCATCTAGTCCAACCCCCCTGCCAGAGCAGGGGCACCTAGACCAAGTCCCCCAGGAACAGATCCAGGTGGGTCTGGAATGTCTCCAGAGCAGGAGACTCCACAACCCCCCTGGGCAGCCCCTGCCAGGCTCTGGCACCCTCACTGGGAACAAGTTCTATCCCCAAGAAAGAAAAGTGTGCATTCTGTACTGCTAACTCTAAATGCTGTTGGATTAGGGTTCTTCAAGAAGATGTAGGTGAGCTTTTGCAGAAGACTAGAGAATTTGAACACACGAGATGAATTATTTCAAATAAATGATGCTGTTGTCTGTTCATGATGCACTGAGCACTAATCCAGAACTGTGGGACTTCTCCTTTTGTGCAGTTTCCACCTTTAAGCTGTACCAGCGTGCAAAGCACGTGTACAGTGAAGCTGCCAGAGTGCTGGAATTTCAGAAGATATGCAACCAAGCACCTGCCAATGCAGTCCAGCTGCTGGGAGAACTAATGAACCAGAGCCATATCAGCTGCAGGGAGATGTATGAATGCAGCTGTCCTGAGCTGGATCTGCTGGTAGACATCTGCCTGTAAGTTCTGACCACAGGGAAGAGCAATTGCCTGTTGAGAATGTTGTTTGAATTGATGAGAAAATATGACATCGTTGGCTATTGCAATTTTAAAATGAAAGTATTCTTGTCTCTTATTACAAAATTAATCTCCTGCAGGGACATTACATGGTCAATTGTTTCCCTACTGACATCTGTGTAATGCTTGCAGATGAAAGCTGCAGTTTATGGCTTTATTACAGACTTTGCTTTTGCTTTTGGACTGACTCATCATCACAAGTGTTACGTTAGACTGTTGGCTATTCTTTTATGTTGTAGAACTCAGAACTTGTTTGCTTAAACCATCATTTTAGTTGTCCTGTTTCAACTCTGTTACTCTTTGTGTATTTCTTAACCATTTCAGAGCTGCTGCCACAGGAATTCCGGGACAGAAGTGAGCTGTTCTGCACTCTTAGGTTGTCCTGAAACTGTCATGGTGTGTTGTGAAATGCTATGGAAGGTTTTTTTCCATTTCAAAAAGACATAATTTAGGGTATCAGACAGGTTGGGCAGCACTTCACTCTCTGCAGTGACTCTGAGGTGACCATCAACTGCTCAAATGGCTGCTCCTCTCTGCAGTGTCTGAGGTGACCATTTACTGCTCAAATGGCTGCTCCTCTCTGCAGTGACTGAAGTGACCATTTACTGCTCAAATGGCTGCTCCTCTCTGCAGTGTCTGAGGTGACCATTAACTGCTCAAATGGCTGCTCCTCTCTGCAGTGTCTGAGGTGACCATTTACTGCTCAAATGGCTGCTCCTCTCTGCAGTGACTGAAGTGACCATTTACTGCTCAAATGGCTGCTCCTCTCTGCAGTGTCTGAGGTGACCATTAACTGCTCAAATGGCTGCTCCTCTCTGCAGTGTCTGAGCCTCCTCTGAGCTCTGTACTCAGTCTCCATTCTGCCTCGTTCTTGTAGCTGGGTTCCACAGCTCAGTCTGACCACCAGAAAACCATTCCCTGAGTGTCATTTTGTCCGTTCTCCTCTCCCTCTGTTCCTCCCCAGTTTCAGACCCTCTAGCCAGAATGCACCCAGTTGGAGGAAGGCACAAGGTGAGCTGGAAGCCCCAGGCTGTTGTGAGCAGCTGCTGGCACTGGCACTGCTGCAGAGATGGGATCTGCAGTCAGCAAGTGCTGCTACAGCAGGTAGCAATGGATGCTTGGCACTCACATGGTGCACAGTGTTCATCCACACCATACATTTCAGTCCCTCCATTTCCATTTAATCCTGGGACAGACATTTTGTGCCATTTGGATCTAAATTCAGTGCCTATAGAAGGAATTTGGTGCTCGGTGAAGTTTAACACTGGCCTGGGGGAATAAAGAGCTGCCCACCTGAGCTTCCCACCACTGCCCCATCCCTCCCTCTGCCCCAGACACCCTCTCCCAGCTGCTTCCCTGCACCATGTGCACTGGTGCTGCAGCTTTCATCAAGCTGCCCAGCTCTTAGGAAGGTGTACTGGGCTTGGGAAGCTGCCCTGGGCTAGAGCTCTGCTGCCCTGGCAGGGGTAAATGTGGGGTGCTAGCACTAAGTGTTTGCAGGCCTGAGGTCAAGATGTTGTTTCACCATCTCTGAAAAGCAAATGTCCCTCCTTGCTCTACATCTTCCAGTCTTAAAGCAAACAGAAACTGTTTCACTTTGAAGCCCAAAAAAACCAGAATACCTTACCACCTACCAATAGAAGGTACAGAGAGACTTCTTGACCAGAAAATATATTTTTCTTTTTTCTTTTTTAACTAAGAAATTAGTCTGGCTTATAATGGAAATATGAGTTCTACAAACATGGAACTTTCCATGTGCTGTCTGACTCCCCATCCATGCAGATTCTGTGCGGCACTGCCCACTTACCAGGTTTGGAAACTGAGAGAGCACAATTCAGAGGATTATTTAGCTTGGTCTGATTTCTTTTGCAGACAAGATGGAATGGCCATAAAACTACAAATTTTAAAACTCCACAGAAGACTTTTGGCCACTCACAGATTATTTTGCAGCTGGGATACACATGCTGTAAAACACAGGGAAGCCCCAATAGCCAGTGGCCAGTCTGACAGTATCACAGTGTCACAGCATCAGGGACCTTGGAGATCATCAAGTTCAACCCCCCTGCCAGGCAGGATCATCATCTAATTATAATCAATACAGTTTTTCTCCTTCTCTTGTGAGCCAACCCAGTGTGGAACTCCCAGGTACATTCAGTTAAATTCAAATTAATCACAGCATTTCAGCTCCACAAAAGCCTGTTGTGTGTGCCCATGGTACATTAGATGGCATTAAACTTACCAGCAGAGAGCCCCCAGCAAGTGTGATGAGCATAGCTGAGCTCCACAATGCAGGGGCATTTCTCTGAAACTAGTTATTATTGGTATAGTAAATTATTTAATCTAGGGTTTGGGGTTTTTTTTTCTGCTTTTTTTTAAATTATTTTTTTTAATAAATTCATTGCGCACAAATAAATGTTTATTATTCTTCACAGTTTTGACCCATCAGGAGTATTTCCTGAGGACTGCATCTTTCTTCTTCAAAAGTTTGATCTTCCTTAACATTTTCCTGCTTCTGTGATTAGATTTCCAGCAGTGTGTAGCTCTTCTAGGTGAATGCAGCTTAAACCAGTATTTAATTTTTGGAAACTATTAGGAAAAAAAAATAAAAAGGCCAAATTTTCCTCAAGTTTTACATTAAAAACAATAAGGGACATAAAATCACTAGTCACTCTAGGAAAGCTTGGCTGATGTGATGATGGAAATGGCCAGGAACTACGTAAATCACATTCTTCACTCCCAATGATATACAGCTGCCCTGTAACTTTAAAAAGCCTTTCCAAAAATACATTCCACAGAATTGCCCCAGTCTACTGCTGCTCTCTCCTTACAAGGTTTAAACTGTGAAGAATAATCTGCATATCCAGATGTTTTCTGTTTTGCCTAGATCTGTATGTTTTACTGTGCAACCTCTGCCAAGAAAGGGATCCATACTCGCTGTGGTCTGTAGTGCTGAAAACTCCAACCTCAAGTTGGTCAGCTTTTTTTCCTTTCTTTTTGCAAAGCCAGACTTGAGCTTTCTCTGCCCATCTCGTGCTGCTGACACAGCTGGGGAACCTGCTAGTCCTGTAACAAACAACACTGATTTGCTAAACAAGAAACAAAAGCTTGGATCTGACCTCCTGAATTCATGAGGTACCTCTGAGCATCTCTCAGAGCCCTTGGGTGCTGCAGGTACCTTTCTGTCAGTCTCTTACTCCCCTCTGAGCATCTCTCAGAGCCCTTGGGTGCTGCAGGTACCTTTCTGTCAGTCTCTTACTCCCCTCTGAGCATCTCT
>WYEA01017066.1:46945-61758 GCA_033558465.1 Alcedo atthis
TGCTTGTGTCACAGTGGTGTCTGCTCTGGTGACACAATGCTTGTGTGACAGTGGTGTCTGCTCTGGTGATCCAATGCTTGTGTCACAGTGGTGTCTGCTCTGCTGGCTGGGCAGCAGGAGAGACAGGAGCCCTTGTCCCATGGAGGGGCTCCTCAGTGTGCCCTGTTGTCTCTGGGAGCTGGATGCTCTGTTCCACAGCTCCTGTGAAGATGGGAGATGATGCTGAAGCTTTCAAAATTCTAAGGACTCTGCTGAACTTCAGAGGTTTCAAAAGGGATGATTTCTGATGTGCTCAGGGAGAATGCTGGAGGAGCACCTGCAGGCCAAGCAAAGCATGAGGGGCTGTGATGCTAAGCAGGAGAACTTGCCTTCTAGCTGGTTCTTGGCTATCTCTGGGCAAGGCTGACTTGTTACAGAGGTTTCAACAAAAATAAATGCTCTCAGTGAGCTCTGTAGCATGGCTGTGTGCTGCCCTAAGGGAATGAATGAATTAACAAGTGGCTATATACTGCCCTAAGGGAATTAATGAACAAATGGATACATACTGGCCCAAGTGAATGAACAAATAACGAAGCAGAGTTTGGGTTGAGTTATCCAAGCATCACATTCTAGCTGCTGAATCCTAACAGTGCCTTTACAACACAGAGCATCTGCATTTTTATGCAAAACTATTACAAAGGATGAAATAGAATCCGTTTGCCTTTTAAAGAAGCAATTTAAATATAGGAGTATATTAAATATATAAATATATTTCAATATATAACTAAGAGGTAATTAACTCAGTTGCACTAAGCAGAAGTAAATAGGCATGCCCAAGAGTGGACACTGTTGACAGGTTATTGACAGGCTCCCAACTCACTCCCTCCTGACAGTCATAGCCCTGGAATGCTGCGGGTTGGGAGGGACTTCAAAGGAGAGTCTCAAGGTGACTGCAGTGCCCTGGAACCTGAGCTCTGAAGCCATCAGAGAAACAGCAGTGGCTGCTAAAGGTGGGTGTCCACCAGGACAGCCCTGCTGCCAAGGGCAGAACGAGGTCCCTGTGCCCTCTCTCCCAGCACACAGCATTCCCCTGCTCTGCTACCTACAAGAAAACTGGAGTTTTGCTGCTGTCACAGCCCCTGCCATAAAAACCAGAGCTCTCATTTGTCCCTGGGCACATATTTTTTTTGTGATGCTAAGCACAAATTAATGTCCAGAAGTCTGCATCAGATTAGAGCTCTCAGAGGAGCTGCTCTCTGCATGACCCACGCTAAGCCAGGCCAAAAAGCAGCTCTTAGAGGCTGCTCATTCTGGGAGAGGACCCTGCCAGACCTGAACACATCAGCCTGCACTACCTGCCAGACCTTCTCAGGCCCCTCAGAGGGCACAGACTGGGAGCACCAGCTGGCAGTGCTGTCACCAGAGGTGGCTGCTGGTCTTGGATGAGCAGGCAGTGGGACAGAGTGCTGTGGGTAAAGCAAACCAGGTTCTCCAGGGGGGGGGTCTGAGCATAGGGCAGAGGTGAAGAGACAAGATCTGGAGGGAGGAGAGTTCAAATGATGTGTTAGGGAGGGGGAAAGGGAGGAATGAAACAGAGCAAGAGGCAGCATTACAGACAGGTTTACATCTCAGGCCATGCACTAGTGCTGTCTCTGGAGTGTCCTGGAGCCCCTTTGTCACCCAGCAAATGTGCTGCATGAGAGGCTGAGCCTCAAACACAGAGCACAGCACTCACCAGGCAGGAAAGAAATTCCAAGATAACCTTAGAGATTTTTAAATAATGCCATAGTTTTGTTACCAACTGCCTTATTTGATATCCTGCCATAAAGCAGCACAGCACGGGCCTTTTACTGATGTGTTTGCACTCAGCTCAGCTCACTTGGGATTAATGAAGCACTAATTAATCAGTGCATCAGCAGAATAAAGATACGCTGGGGGTTTTTCCTTCTAAGCATGACACACACCACCATGGAATCTCAGCAGAAACACACAGGCAAGTTTTTGGTCTGCAGTATACTTCATATTTTTTCTGTCAATGAATCTTAACAAATGATGTTCTCATAAACAAAGGAAAATGGAAAACTGGCACAAAAGGATAAAACCAAACTTTCTAAACTTCTGATTATTTTCTTTTCCTTTCTTAATACTCCTGTGTCTTTCCCATTCTTTTGTTGAAATCTGCAGATAAAACTGGGGCATAACTTTCAATGAAAGACCTACACTATTCAATATTTATACATAAAACTGGCACTCAGGCATTTTATTTACTGACCACCAATATGAAGCAAATGGGTTTTTTTAAACAAAAAAAAAAAAAGAGGAATGAATCTGTGTTTTGGGGGTGGGTTTATTTGCTTTTTAAACCCCTGCAGACATTTTTCTACGTAATGCTAAACCCCCCAATAACCAGAGAATGCTGCACCAGCAGGGTGTGTAGTCAGCAGAGGGGATATTAGCAGGGTTCCTAAAAATAAAGCAAAATAATTTTGTTTGGGATGAAAATCTCTGTGTGTAAAGCAGCATCTCACAAGTGATTTCCTAAGCAAGTCTTTCCAGAGCTGTATTTTCATAGCTTATTCTGTTTGCAACAATTCTCTCCTGTAGCTAATCAGTGCATATATATATATATATAAATATATATACATACACACACCATCCATATATATTTGTCAGAAGGAATCAAATGGCAAGTCAGGCCCTATGCAGAGGTGGCAGATCCTGCTGGCATGGGCTGTGATTATCAATTATTATGTACAACCTCATCACTGCCCTTGCTGCTTGGGTATCCTGTATGGAGGAGCATTCACTCTGAAGCGGAATGATGGCAACGAGGGGGGATCATGACTGTTTGCTCTCTTGGACACAGCACCCACACATACAGAGACACAGACATACAGTGACCTAGTCTTTTGTTAACACCTTCAGGAACAGTGGTTTCTAGTTACCATGACCTGAATGGCAACTTTCATGCCAGTAACTGCTCTGTAGTTCCTCAGAATAATCCCAAATCCCCCTGAGTCCCAGTGTCTCCAATAACACCTTGATGCACTGGAGCAACTGCTGCTCTAGTTTCAGTCAAGATTTGTATTTTTGGCACCTAACTAGGAAGTCTGTTGGTGTGCAGACCCCAATCAGAGTTAAGGGCACAGGCAGAACAACACCAGCTCGTGGACAAATAAAGAGGTGCTTTGCACACCAGAGCTGTTTGTGTACTTACCTGCTTCAGAAAATCCCTCCCCCTGTATAAGGATTTACACTGCCAAGTGACGACAGCATGAAAAACAGTGGTGAGGCTTCATGACACTAAACCTGGGGGTTGGGCAGCATATTATGGTATGGAAGATGCTGATTTTGTGACAGGTGTTGGTAAGGGACTGGTTCACAATACAGAAAGAAGTACAATGGGGAAGGTGGAACTATCTCTGGCAATTGCTCCCAGTGCTAGAGCTGCATTGGGCAGATCTTCCCAGAGACCCTGCACTGGCTGGGGAGGCCCTGCCAGGCAGTACTGCTGTCAGTCTGTCCTACCCCAGCTCTTCAGCCTAGCCAGCTTTTCACTCAGCACTCTTCTGAGTCCCACGGTCCCCTAAACAGACACACGAGAGTATTTCTGCTCTTCTCTCTTTACACTCTTCCCCCTGCTCTTTGACTTGTGTATTGCAAGATACCACCTCTGGTAACTGCACTGCAGGGACAGAACCTGCCAGGGGTGATGGTGGAAAGGGCTGGAGCTTCTCTGCACCCCCTACACCAGGGGGACTCCAACAGCCACCTGAGGCAGAACTGAGCTGCCACTGATACAGAGGGAGCTGCTGTTTCCTGGGCAGATCTGTTTTTACCACTTAAACCTGTAGATGAACATCTTCTGGAGCCCCAGCAGACACTGCAGGCCTGGGCACTGGGTTCAGCAGTGGCTTGTCCCAGCACAGGCAGAGGTTGCAGCTAAAGCTGATGTGCCCAGGGACTCACGTGTGGCTGAGGCTCTCCTGCCAAACTCCTCCTCTGTGTAGGGCTCACTAGTAGAACATCTGCAGGGGGGAAAAAGCTGAAGCTGATCAGAAGGGGTGGCACTGAGGAGCTTTCAGAATGAATTGACCAATAGAACTTTAGAGATGGATTCCCAACAGCAGTGGCTCCTGCAGAAGCTACAAACTGGATGAGGATTTATACAAAAGCATTCGGTATAATAATGAGATTTTAAGTCTAATGCATGTAGAGACTTGCTATCATGTCCTCAGTACTACTTCGTTGGCCAAAATTCTATATTAATATTAGAAGGACAAAAAAAAAAAAGTCATCTCCTCACAACAGCATGTCTTTCTGCACTTGGCATGTGAGGCTCAAATAACTCTATAAAAGATTAGATGTACTTCAAACTAAAACAGCAGTGCCCAAGCAGCTGTCTTCTTTCCAGACAAGCTGTGTGTGATTTGGGGTGGGAATAAAAGTATGTTCTATTAGTCAGGGAGCAGGCCAGATGTGTGGGTTGGCTATTATTTTTTTAAAGCCAAATTAATTTTTCAAGAGACACTGGAGCAGGTTTGTATGAAACTCTTAAGCAGTTCCTGAAGATTATAAGGACCTTATTTTTTTTGCCAGTTTTCATCTCATGGAGAGGTTTATATTCTACATTCTGATTTCTTATCTGTCCCTCACGTGACAAGTAAATATGTGCATTTTTGTTGGCCAAGTTGTTCTGACTTTGAGCAGGATTTTTTAGTTGGACTTCTATTGATCACAGAATTAAATTGTTCTGATTAAACACTGAAGAGTTTTCTAGTGGTTTTCTCCCAGTGAACACTGTTTCTTGTAACTATTTCCTTCCTGTGCAGGCTTCTGTCTAGAGAAGAATGAAGGCCATGATTTCAGCAGAGGACCCCATCCTTGAGGCAGAATTCAGGGAGCTACTTACAAGCAGCAACAGCAGCTGCACGAATAATAATAATATTTTTATGAAGGTCTGAGCCTAATTTTATGTCAGAAACATAAACCTCTAACTTCCATAGCTGACTTCAAAAGTCTAACACAAAGCAGGAGCTAAAACCAGACCCCAAAGGGCCCAGCAAGGATCTGTAGAACTTGTGTCACATAAAACTGAAGCTCCTTAGCTGAATCATAACATGAATCAGAGCCAAATACTCTCCATGAATGGAAAGGTTTGGGGACAAGGGGTTAAAGAGCAAGAATAAAATACATATTTGGTTGTTTTGAAGCTAGTTAGGTCAGGCCTTCACGCTAAGGATGCAGCCAGTTACATTCCTGTGCATTCTTGCTGCAGCAAATGGAACTGTATCAGCAGCAGGACAGATGAGATTTCCCAACCCTTGGGTTTTCTTGGTTTTGGGGTCTTTTTGGGGTTTTGGGGTTGGATGTTTTGTCTGATTTGGGATGCCATTTGAGAGAGTGAGAGGAGCAGCTTTTGTTTCTGGAGATCTATCACCCGATGATGGCCAATGGGGAGAGGGGGGAATGTGGCAAGTGCCTCTCTGCTTCCTCCCAGGGAAGGGCACAACTGCTTCCAGAGACACAGGCTGCTTCTTATTGTTGTTGAAAAAACTCTGTAATTTATTGGCTGCTCTGAAGTACATAAAATATTTAACTTTCTTGATCATGAGATCTCAGGAGTTTGCCCTCACGAAGTTCACTCACGGTAACACGAAGAAGATTTTATGTGAGGGTCTGTGGGATGTCTCTGCCCTTCCAAAGGAGCAGCCTCTTGTGCAACAGCTGCTGTGGGTGACCTTCCTCCTCCCCGTCCTAGCTGTGCTTATTCAACAAGAACAATGTGGTCAGCTGCTCAGAGAGCCAGGGCAGAGCCATGCCAGAGCTGCCCGGCAGAGACGTTGGTGCAGGTTCCAGCTGCTGCTCCTCGCCGCCACCACGGCAGGGGCTCAGAGCTGCTCCCAGCACGCCCCAGGGACTGGGTTCACAGGCTGGATCTCAACCCTCTGCTTCAGTTGCACTAAAAGAGATTTATTTTATTTCTACGTAGGTGGTCTCTTCTTTCTAAATGCAATTAGCATACAGTTGGTGCCTGATGGTTTTATTTATTTTTGAAAGTGCCGACTACTGGACTTGCTTCCCCAGCTCCAGGGTTTGCAGAGCTGAGCTCTGTGCTCCACGAGACTATTTTCAGGAAATATTTTGTAAGAGGGATAATATTTTGAATGCTACTTTTATGGCTGAAAAGGCTTCTCCCCTTTTACTCCCTTTGTCTGTTCAGCAGAGGCCATCTTTCATTCCTAGATTATTTTTTCCTTTAACATACATACCACTAAAAAAAAATCCAATCAAAAAAAACCCTGAAAACCAAACCAAAAAACCCCAAACAAACCATATTTAAAATAGTTTAAGTCTTTAGACAAATTTCTTTCTTGTATAAGATTCTATGCTGTGTAGGGTTCTGAGGTGGCATTGGAATTTAGGTGTTTTCCCATCTTTAGGTTCTCTCACCAGCTCCTGACGAGTTCATTACCTGACTTTTGCTCAATATGCATTAAAAAAAGAAAAATCCATCTTGCTCAGACTTAGCTGTGAAATGAACAGAAGGGATTTATGCTTTTAATCAAGCTATGAAAGATTTCAGCATCCTGGGTTCTGGAGGGCGAGTGCTATGCAGTTGTTCCCAGCCTTCCCTTTTATTACAGCCTTGCTTTCTGTGATTCATGGATTAATCAGTTGTGCTCTCCAAAGGGAAAATGGGACATTTCTGAAGATCAACGTCATGCATATTGCAAATCACAATAAAGATGTCAGCATAAGTGGATATACTAACAGTTTATGGTGGCTAATTTGCTAATTTATTCTTTTTATATAAATGGACAAACGGCGACTGCCCATTGTGGTCACATTAAAGGGAGAATGGTGTGGAAATTTCTATTCTCAATAAACCCATAAAGAAGTGGACACAACTTATTTTTAGACAGAATTCTGCTCATTATGTGAACAGCCACCTAAAAAATCTGCTTAGAAAAACATAATCTGTTTCACAAGATGTCTACATTTTTCTTTTTATCCCATTAGTCCACCTAATAACAAGTTTTACAAGTTTTCCTTGCAAAATTCATAAAAACAGGATGACCAACATAAAAATACCCCTAGAAGTTGGGTGTGGGGGAGAAGGGATTTTTCCATTCTATGGGATGCTGTGAAATTTGTGGAAGCCATCAGTTGAAGTTAAGCTGCTCCACACTCTGACACCTCCATGCACTGAGTCAGAGTTTCCCTGCAACCAAAGCTGCTGGATCCAGCAATATTCCTCATATTGGACACTCCACACTGCAAAGCAGTGGCAAACTAGCTCTGCTTTAATGGGTTGGGTGAAAACTCTTCAATAAACAGATGATCAAAATGTTAAGAACTCCTATCAGAAAATGTTAAGAATTCCTATCAGAAAATGTTTAGAATTCCTATCAGAAAATGTTTAGAATTCCTATCAGAAAATGTTTCAGGGGAATTCAAGAAATTCATTAAATTCTCCCAAACCAGTCTAATTAGAGCAATTTTATAGACCTTAATAATTATAGAATAATTATATCATAATTATATCATAATTATTATACAATTTTATATTTTTCTATCGGGGAAATAATGGAATTATTTGGGAATTGCTTGTTTCTGAAAGGCCTTTGTTTAAGACACAAGGGCTCTGAGCATGTGCATGGTCAGTAACAACACATAAGTGCTCTCTTCGTTTGGAAAGATTCATGCCAGACAGAAATATCTCCAAATGCAGAGAGAGTCTAAACTTCCTCAAGATTTATAGATGTTTGGATCCAGAAAGCACAGCTCAGGGCCAGAACAGAACCACGTCAATATATAAAGTGAGAATCCAGATACAATGAAAGTTTCATTACATTTGGTGAGGGTTGATTTACATTTCTCATTCGGGCTGGTTCCCCCCCAAATGGGACAGAACTAAAACTAACCAAGTCTCTCAGAAGACATTTTAAATCACAGGGTAGGGTAGAGAAGGAGAGGAAGGACCAATCCAGTCTTCCTCCTGGAGCTCTTAGTTTCTCTCTCTCAGGCAAACCACTTGCTGAGAGTGTCTGCATTGCTGTGGTCTGTCTGAGTCTAGAGGAGAGAAAACTCTCCCAGCTATTGTGGATCAGAGCAGAAAAAAGGAACCAAAATAAATGGGTGAGACTTTAGTAATGCATTCCTCCTCTCCCTGCCTCAGCTGCTCCAGACCATCTTGGCAAGGGGTTCTGAGGAAAGGGTTTTAAGCACAGCACAGGTTGGGAGTCAGAAAGGACGTGGTTGGTTGTCAGCCTGAGCACAGTGAGTCCTGCAAGGCAAGGAGCATGGCACAGCAGCAGCTCCTTATGGCACCTCAGAGTGGGAAACCAAAGAATTTGGCCACCAAAGCCTGAAGAGCACACACCTGCCCTCTGGACAACTGCTCCAAGGGGCTGTGGAAGGGGGAGAATGGCACTACGGGGTGTTGTTAAATTGAGTGTCTGAAAATAATGGTGGGACAGACTGGGAATTTCTCCAGCCATGATAAAAAGTAGTCATGGTAATAAAGCCAAAGCAATATGCAAACAGCTAACAAACAACCCCTCCAAAAAAACACACACAAAAGTCATCCTAGTAGGAGAAAATCCCCCATTAGCTAGTGGTGAGATCAGGAGAGGGGGCAGAATCTCCAGGAAAGGCCAATGGCAATGGTCTGATGCTATGGCAGATTATTCTCCATTTCAAGCAGCAAAACTGATATTACAACAGGCACAAGAACAATTCCCTGGCCTGGATTACGATCACTTGCAAGTAAACATGTATTATTCCCAAATAATGCAGGATTTCATGCACACTACCTAAAAATAATAATTAAAACCAAATCATCAGTGTGTGATAGAGTTTTATCTACCCCATTTAAAATCCCATTTTAAACTGCAGTTCACCACATTCACACTGTAACCTTAATCTAGTTCTTACCCAAAGCTCAAGTGTTTGCCTTTTGTGAACACTGAAAGCATTAAAATATGGTTGGGAGTTGGAAAAAAAAAAATATATAAAACCTGTAAAAAACATCCCAGCAGAAATATAGGTTAAAAAAGTCCAATATAAATGAAGCTCTGTTCAAAACCACTGAGAGTGAAATACAGACAACAAACTTGAAGATTCCATTTGTGTCTGATTTAAAAAACAAACCATAATCACACCTAAAATTACTGCAGCTGGTACTGCAGAGACACATCACACTTTTAGTGAGATGGTAATAAACCAAATTTCCCCTTAGTACATTTTCCACTACTTTTCCAGACAAAAATGCTATGCAAAGAGATTTCCCTACAGATAATGGGTCAGTGATGAAAAATAGTGCCATTTCTAAAAAAAAATAGGCTACTTCACCCACTTAGTGCAGCTGAGGAGATGGAATGACACTGCTAGGAGCACACTGAGCTGTTGATTCACTGCAGCCCAGCCAGCATCTTGCCCCACAAAGCCTCAGCTCTGCTGGCTGAGCTGTGGGAGCCCCTAACAGGCTGGCACAAGGCAGGGAGTAAATATCCCACAAAGCTGGTGTCCTTCTGCCTGCTTGTCACACCCACCTGCCTGCTGAGGTGACTCTCATGGGCAGGAGAGGATCCAGCTGTGTGATGGGAACAGAGTAGTCCAACGATTCCTGGACATCCTGATTTCTACAGATAGATCTTCAGCAGCCCAGGAAAGCTGTTCAAGAAAGTTGCTCCCTGCTTGGAGGTCTTGAAACAAAGGACACACCAAGCCAGGAGTGCTGGCTGGGGTTTTACAGTGAGCTGTCAGGCACCCCTGAAGATACAGCCAGATCTGAACTGGGCAAGTCCATCTTAGCCACAGGTTATAAAGCAGACACAGATGTACAAAACTATCAAGACAGGAAAACAAAAGTTTGGAAGAACAGTAAGAAAAGCTTTACATTTTTGCATAACAGGAAATCCACTGAACAAAAAAGAATTACAAATAACCACTAACACGCCTCATTTGCCTTAAAGAAATACAAAAGCTCCTAAAATGAGAAATAACATCATTGAACAAGAACCACAAAGTGAAGAATTTTATTTCAGAAAAATGTCTTTGAACACAGCAGCTCAGTGTACAGAGAAGATGATTGAGTTGAAGACAAAGAACTGCTAAAATAGAACTCAAATTAAAGCCAGGATGAAACGACCTCCTTAAGTTCTGATGCTGGCAGACAAACACCATTCAAAGAAAAGTTTTCCAGCAATGACAATTATCCCATTGGGCTTCAAAATAATCTTCATACTCCCAAGAATACATGTGACAACAATGTTCCAAACTGATGAAAATGAGCAGAAGTGGGAAGGAGGGAGCAGGCACTTCCAGATCAGCAATGGGAATTCTTAGAAAGATCTCAGAATAATCCTGGGTGGGAAGGACCTCCTGGGTCACTGAGTCCAAGCATAAAAGCTGTTGGAGCACAGATGGAAGGTTCTTTTGTGCTGAGGGAGGCTGGTTCATGGGCAAACATCTGCTCCAGGAGCCAGCATCTCCTGATTTGCCTGAGCAGAGCACACAGCTGATGAAGCCCCATCCCATCCCCCTTCTGAAGCTCCTGAAAAGCCTGAAGAACATCATTTTGACAGCCTCAGAGCAGTTCTTCCTATGGCTTATCACCACTCCCTCTGCAGGGACCCATGCAGTCACATGTAAAGCAGTAAAGCCAAAGAAAAACCCTGCTGAAGAGCTTGTTCCTCCAGACACAGGTCAGGAATTCCTGAGACCAATGAGCATAAAAACACTTCAGCCCTAAGATGTGAATTTTGGAAAGAAAATGGATCAAGTGAATATCCTGGCCCAGCCTGCATTTCAGTCTGGGAAAAGGGAAAAGCAAAGCACCCACCCCCAATGCCCAGAAAGGTGCAGCAGCAAGCTGAGCAGGGCCTGAGAGGCTGCTCAGTAGAGGCAACCAGTGCTGATGTCACTGCTGCAGGGAGTGCCCGAGGGAAACACCCCCAGCCCAGAACACAGCAGGTGGAGAGCTCCTCTGGTACTGGGTGACAAAGTGACAGTGCTTATTAAAGTCAGCAGTGACCTCGGATCCCTGTGCTGCCCTCGTGCCATGCAGCAGCATTGTCCCTGGGGAGAATAAAGTGGTCAGAAGGGAGCAGGACTGGTTGCTAACAAGATGCTGAAGAAAAGCTGCCAGCAAAGGCAATGCCAGATGATCAGAGGGGGAAAAAAGATGCCAAAGGATGGGAACACTTTCTCCTCCTACACTGATCCCTGAGGTATCCCAGTGTGCCAGGCTGAGGGAGACAGGAGGAAGAGGAAGGAGTGCAGGGTTACACTGATGCCTTTTCCCTCTGCTGTACCCACCAAGCCCAGGGGCACTGCCCTTAAAGCACCTCAGAGCTCCCACTTCACTGCATGCCAATGCCCCCTGAACCCTGGCTCTGCTGACTCTGTGCTCACAGCTGGATGTGCAGAAGGACCTGCCTGTCAGAAAGCTGATGCCTTCCAAATTACACCATCTGCTTTAATTGAAGTCTGCTTCTTCCCACAAACCTCTCTGGTTGTGCTACACATGAGCACCAGGTGCTCCAGCTGCTGAGGAATTCACCAGGATGGTCAGGTTGTCAACAGCGCTCCTCCCAAACTCCTGTGACCTCACCCATCAATCTTTATGAGCAATGCAAAATCACAGCTCTGAGCTTTATTCCTCTTCCTTTTACATTCCTCCCCAGTAAGTCCAGAAGCCATTTAAACAGACATTAAAAAAAAAAAAAAAAAGAGTTAATAAGAATTAAGGAAGACTTAATAAGCAGGACTAGCAAATCCTGATTTTGACAAGCTTCTCACCAAGAGAATTAACATTCATTTACAGTCCACTGATGGATAGGCACTCTATACCCCAAAGAACCTTTTTATTGCTGACAGTAACACTTGGATTAGAATTAGCACAGCATGACTTTTAAATCCCAAATTGAGTCTGCAGAGAAGACAGTTAAAAGGGGTTGGTGTTTTTACTTGCAAACTGAGCAAAGTCGATCTGGAAGTCATTAACAGATAATAAACATAACCTTCCCCCACTCAGTCCCAAGATGCCATCTCTACAGTCACTTTGCAGAATGCAGTTGTATTTTTACAACATGTCACCCTACAGAGAAGAGCCTCACAGGCTCTCATTTGATCTGATTTCTCCCTCACTGCTAAGGAATTATTGCCTTCTCCTCAACAGGCCCCAGCTCCTAACGAGGAGAAAGCCATGGAGTGAAAGGAGAAGGAAAAGCTGGTTTGCCCAGTGAAATGTGTTGCTAAATTCTCTTTAGGATGGCAAAAGTAATCCTGAAAAGAAAGCAACAAATGGCAGTAGGTCAAGTTGCAATTGTGCTGCAGTGATCAGCCCTAAACAGGTACCTGCCATGGCCAGCCTGTTATCCCATGGGATCAAAGACCAGGCACTGCCTCTCATTTTAAAGAGAATTAAAAATAATTACTGTGTTAACCACTGCAAGCTCTCTTAGTGTCTCAGATCTGTGCAAGGTCTTTACTGCCAGCATGGGAAAACCAGACCAAGCTTGGCCATGAGAAGGAGAACTTCTGAGAAGCTGAGCAGACTCCACACCTGTATGAGCTGTGCAAAGTGCTGCACCTTCCAGCTTCTGAACTCTCCTTTTCCAGATGTACAAACAGGACAAAAATCTTTTTCAAATGATGACCTGAATTGAAAAAGAAGCAGGAGATCCCTGCAGGAGCAGCACTGGTCCAGAGATGAGCTAAGGTGGGTGTGGAGAAGCTGTTTCACCACATGAAGATCCACAAGCTCTGAGTTTGTCACTGAGGAGATGATCTTCATCATCCTCATCCTCTGTCCTCTCTGCAGGGGACTCAACCATGGCACAGACATCGTGTCACCTGCTTCTGCAGTTTGGCACTGCCTACATCAGGGGTGCTGTGGGCCTCAGAGAAAGATGGGCTTGCTGAAAGAAGAGAGGCAGATTAGAGTGGAAGAGATTCAATCCTGAGGGGCCTGAGCACTGGTGAGCAAACCACAACACGAGAGGTCAGCCAGGCACTGGACACTCAAAATCACATGTTCAAGAAAAAGTCAGTGAGAAAAGGATATTTCAACATGTGACCAACATCTCATTCTGACACCACCTCACAAGAACAACTTTGACAGCCATCAGATACCACTTGACTCCTCTGAATCTTCTAAAAGCTTGAGAAAAAATAAAGAGAAAAAAAAATTGGCTGAGCAAGGCTGTGGAGCTAAGGTGTGCAGGCTGTATGAGTGCAATTAGATCATTTCACAAACCAAGATTTGCTATCAGTTCCTTATTTAAAGATAGAATCTATGGATTAGGTTTTCTGCTCATCACTGGATAGAAAATCTTTAAAAAAAAAAAAAAGAGATTTTGAGAGCTTGGATGGCTGAAAACCACCAGCTAAGTGCTGCATCTGCTTTACTATATTTGAAAATCTGATTTCTCTCAGTAAGAAAAAAAAAACCCAAGTGGATCTTTTGCTGTGACAACAGAGGAACTCAGGAATAGCTGTGCCCAGACTCACCAAAGGTACAAGAGAGTGCAGATCCAGTTCCCAGCTCTGACCAGCACCAGCTGCCTGAGGACTAAGACCATGGCAAGTACTTGGTGCTTCTTCCACAGGAACCTCTCTTGGCCACAAGGAACCAGAGGGAGTTCCTCTATTTCATGACTCTGTACAATATTTTTTCTAACTAATTCAATAATCTCTGAAGCTTTTTTCAAGTGTAATATCTACAGCATCCTTTGGTGCTGAACAGCACTGTATTTCAGTTTAATCTGGTATTTTACTAGTCCTGTTGGCTTTCAAATTAGGAAATAGCCAGAGTACTTCTTGTAACTGCTAAATCTTGCAAGAGACAGCTGAAGATTTTTGGCTATTGAGACATCTTTCACACAGAAAGCTCTCCTCCAAACATGGCCACTGGCAGAAGGAACTGAGCTTTTTTTTCCTGATTCTGCTCATTTAATACTCCCAAAATGCTGGATAAGAATTTCTATTTTCTGATTTCAGTATTTCCAAGATCTTCTACTACACCAAAACTTTTTAAAGCAGTTTTGTCTAATATTTTGACATCAGAATATTTTTTTTTCTGGGAGATGATCTTACAACAGATGAAGCTCAGCTGCTCTGCTACCTTTCCATAATTGACTGTACAAATTACCTTGCCTGCAGCCCAAGCAGCACAATTGTTAAAGCACTCCTCATTCCTGACATAAAGCAACCTCAGTCTGTAAACACAACAAATAGCTTAGAGGTTAAACAAACAGCTTTTCTCAGTAGCTACTCACTCTGAGGCACTGTCATTATACAGCCATTTAAATTCTACTCTGCTGAGTAGCCCCAGTGGGTGGAAAAGAGGCAGAAAGGGCAAACAAACTGCAGAGCAGAGCAGAGCAGAGCAGCTCTGCTGCACAGATATTTCTCAGGACCCTGTTCCTGTCAGAACTAGTCCTTCCTTGGGACTTATCAGGTGTTCTCTCAGCAGAACTTCAGAGGTTCTCCATTCTCAGAGTGATGCAGAAATGCAGTGATCCCTGCAAACAGGCCCAGTGAAATGCCAACTGCATGGCCTGGTGTCAGCCACCTGCTGCCAAGACAGCATGGTGCTGCTGCTGCTTCACAGACAACACAGCTGCTGCCAGCCCAAGGATGTCTTCCCTTTGTCCTCCTCATTTTTGTCTTTTTTCCTTGTTTACTTTGGTTCTTAGAGGCCAAATGTTACTGTACAAGACATAATTGTGGAGCATCTCCCTGATGAGAGAGGCTGAGAGAGCTGGGGCTCTGTAGCCTGGAGAAGAGGAGACTGAGGGGGGAGCTCAGCAGTGTCTGTCAAG
>WYEA01017066.1:76561-88175 GCA_033558465.1 Alcedo atthis
GAAAAAAAAACAACAAAAGAAAAAGAAAAAAAAAAGTCTTTGGAATCAAAAAGCGCCAGGCGAACCCAAGTTTTCCCACAGGAGAATAAACCTGTAGTTGGAGGAATGGTTTTTCTGCAGGGGGAAAAAAAAACTCCGTCCGCAAGTGCCGTCTCCACGGCAAAAAAAAAAAGGAGAAAGGTTTTGGCCTCTCTCTCCCAAAGGGAATTGCCACCCCTTGACACCTGCCCATACAGCCAAAGTCATTTACTGTGACATTCCCAGGCCTTCCATTGTATATAGCTACTTAAACTGTTATTATGCCATTATATTTATAGATATATAAGCTTTATTAATCCTTTTTTCAGTCTTGTGTTGCTAAGTTTAACAGGCAGAGCCTTCACCCCAGAAAATGCAGTGCTCAGTGCACTGTCACCTAACCAGATGTCAACAGGGGTCACTGGAACTCTACCAATAATTCCAGTTTTACTGGGGTTTAATCAAGGAGTGCAACTTGTGGTGCAAAGCAGTTTAGGATTTGCACAGTCTAGTTGTTTTCCATTAGTGCATTTTAATTGGAGATAGAAATAAACATTTGAAGAGGAGGATAGTTTTCCATTCTTAATCAGCCCTTGTCCAGTGAGGTAGAGAAGTGGTGTTTGCAGATCAGTGAAGCCATCATTTCAAAACTGTAAAAAATAAAATTTTGAAGTCTGAAAACTGCCCTCCAAAATGCAGCTTCAGGTGGGTTCCAATTAGAAGGAACTAAGTTTGTTTACTAATAGTAAAAGAGAAATAGAGTAATAATGGATATATGTTATCAGGGCAACAAAGATTGATTTCTGCTTTAGAAATGATTTATCAATTATTTTTTATCTGGTCCATAAAACATGAAGCCATCAAGGAAATGGCAGTAAATGTTATATATGGACCAATGTGAAGGTTACAAATGGCACCTTGTTTGCCCACTGGAAGAGAAAAAAAAAGACAGAAGAAACCTGCATAATTCAGTCTTGAATGCTGGGCAATATCCATACCTATGTATAGGCACAACCTGAGTGAAATGGTAAAGACAATACCTGATTTTTATATTTATTGCTAACAAACATTGAATTGATTACAAGTTGAGTCACAGGAATAATCATTGTCTGCAAGTTTTTAAGAAGATACTTCAGCAAAGTTCCACAGTCTAGACCTCAAAGCTGGTTCTTACCCATCTGTGTATAGAAGAAAATCCTACATGTTTTTAAAATACTAAAATA
Source organism: Alcedo atthis (assembly GCA_033558465.1). NCBI lineage: Eukaryota > Metazoa > Chordata > Aves > Coraciiformes > Alcedinidae > Alcedo > Alcedo atthis. The sequence continues at coordinate 77,803 of WYEA01017066.1, forward strand.
AAATACTAATGGGCAAAGGCTATTCTGGAAGGAAGGATCCCTCTGATGCCATCACTTTCTGCACTTATTCCATCTCCCTCCAAGTGATACTCCCTTGTCCCAGTGGAGAAAAGCCTGGTGGAGAAAAACCTTTTAAGCTTTTTATCTGACTCAGTTAAGTATCCCAGCCTTGTTTTCCTTAGAAGAAGCTAGATAGAAAATATTTACTGGAAGTTATTATTTAGTTGTCAACTCTTTGATACTCCAGTCAGTTTGGGGTTGTGGTTTTTTTTAGTATCTACTGCATCCCATTCCAATTTTCCTGTAAATTTAAATCAGCTCAGTATGATTGGGATGAATAGCAGGAAACAAAAACTTGAATGATGTTTAAGGGATCTCTTTGAAAACTGTTAGGAAAAAATTATTCTTGTCTTTTCAATATGACTTTAATAACCAGTTACCAAACCAAAAAGACATTCTGTAGGGCAGACAAAGGATTTGTAATTACTGATTCTTAATTAAGTCTAGAATCTGAAAAGATGCATCCAAACTCCAGTGCCATATTCCTTATCTCTTTTTTGTAGCTACTGCCTTTTCAACCCAGTGTATTCTGCGTGGGTGTTGCAATGCTGCTCAGACACCCATGTCTAAGGAAGGTTTGCACAGACAGGAGCACTTCCACTGTGTCTTTTGCATGCAGCAAAAGCCAACTCGGATCTAATAGAGATTTCTGAGAAGAGGGAACTACAGACAAGGATTTAGCATCTTCACTTCTAGGGAACTTTTTCCATAGGACATTCCAGCCTCACTTTAGGTGTTGCTGATGGGCACTGAAACCTAACATCCGAAGTTTAAATACAGATATCTATTTATTATTATTTATTTTGCAGATATTTCAGTTGGACAAGTCAGAGGCTGGTTGAAGTTGTGTGGATGAGCCACTGCCAACACTGGAGGCAGATCCTGCAGCAGGCCAGAAAAGCAAGGAGCCCTGCAGCCATGTTTTCATCTCCGAGGACAAGCAGCTTGCTGTGGGAGCAAAGGGCACAGACTACACACCGTTTCTGTTTCAACTGTGCACCAGCTTCATCTCTGGAGGCAGAGTGCTCCAGTGACTGGCAGGGGCACTGCAGCAGTGACCTGGACAGCTGCCCAGCAGCTAGGCAGGAGGAGCAAGTGCAGGGCAGACACACAGGGGGCAGGTTTAAATGTGAAAGTCTGGTCACAGCACCCGTGTTCTCTGCACATGTTTGTGTTCCACGTGCTCACGATGCTTCAAGGCATTTATTTCTTCAGGCACCACCTCACCACAAAACACAAAATCTCTGGTGCTTTAGGCAGACAACTTCTGTGTACCACCAAGGGCTTGCTCAGGGTTGGGTTTGTAAGAGCTCTGGGTGCTCATATTTGTAAGCAGAGGAAAAAGAGACAGTCAAGCTAAAGCTTCCACAAACCAAAGGCAGATTTGAGGGAGATTAGTTCCACTTAGTTTGAACAGAAGTGGGTTGGATCATTTGAGGAATCAGAATTATGAAGAGAATCCTGAGTCCCACATGCAGATCAAGATGGCATTCTTTCAGTCAAAAACATGCTGTTGTATAGCAAGCCATAAAGCTGTGATTAAAGCAAACTGCAGTTAAAGCATTGTGGGAACTCTAATTAGAAAATGGGAGACTATGAATGTTATGAGCAGCAATTAAATGCATTGTTGACTGACTAAACTTAGAGCCAGTGCCTGGTTTAAACTGCTTTTCCTTTATTCTAAATGCAAAGCTTCACCAAGGCCTGACCTGAAGCACTATTGGTGTTTTCAGAGCCAAGACAAATACAGGTCTGTGCCTGGGGACCACGAGCAGATCCAGCTTTCTGGAACAGAAACCTCAGGTATGTATGTTTTCTCCTGTTACTGTCAGAAACAATCAATTAGCAAGGGAAAAGTAAAAATAAAACCAGTGTGGATCTGAAAGCAAAAATTGGTATTGCACATAAAAGAGCCAGAATATTTAGAGAAACATTTCTATTTGCATCCTGCTTTGCAGAGTGAAACACAGATTACCTTTCACCCTTGATTGCTTGCCTTATAATACACAACAGATAAGCCTTTGGAATACCACAAATGTTTTTCATTGCTATCATTCTGGATCCAGACTGTGGGATGGGGCAGAGAGCACACTGGTGGAAATCCAGCACACGTGGGCTTTCCTGCACAGCTGGGAGAACCCACTTGAGTCCCATGCTCAGAATGGTGGCTGTGGGTTGGCAAGACACAAGTCCAACTGGGAATGGCTGTAATCCCAGTTTCACAAGGGTTAACCTCATGAAAACCACTCTGTGTGCCTAGTGCAGGCATCCAGCCCCTGAAAGCCCCAGGGGCCGTGTCTCTGGACTTGTGCTGAACTGGGAAGCTGGGCTGAGCCACTGAACAGAGGAACAGCCCAATGTGCTGGGACAGGCTATGACAAGGAAAGTTGATCACCTTTGGATTTCTTCCAAGTTAAAATGGCTTGAAAAAAAAAAAAAAAAAGAATGCAAAGGAAGTGACCAAGGAGATAATCCATGTGAGCACCGAGGATGAGGATGTCAGGGAAGGGAACTGTGCTGTGCGCACAGGAAAGGCAGCTTGACACGGGGTTGCCTGGTGCCATGCTCCTCTGTGCTGGGTTTGCATGTCTCCGGGGAAACCCCCATGTCCTGGTGTCCTCCTCACCACCAGATGGCACAGACGTGCTCCCTGAGCCTGCTCCTTCCTCCACAGCTCAGCTCCAGCAAGTGCCTGAGCCCTTCTCCAGAGAGGAAGGAATGAGAAACTGCTTTGTGTTATCCAGGACAGGCAGCTAAAGGGAACTGCTCTTCACACGTGGATTCATTCCAAACTTTCCTTGTTAGCGCCATTCACTGAGGTGCACACACAGCAACAGTGAAGGGGAAGGTGACCAGGGGAAGGCACCAGGTCTTACAAATACATTTACAGAAACAGCAGGATTGGAGGGTGAAGTGGAACATGGGCTTTGGACAGCAGCGTGGTGCCCAAGGCGGAAACGAGCAGACAGAAACAGAAATCCAGGCATTTCCACCATGGCTTGCCTCTCTGGGTAAGCCTGCTGGCCACCCCTGGTTGGTAGGCAGCTAAGGGCTCTCTTCCATCACTGCCACTTGCCATGCTCCTGTTGGGAGCTTCAGGAACTACTAATCCCATGTGCTATGGAAGGCTGGGCCCTGGTAGCAATTTTTCTTTCATGCTGATAAAGGTTGTGATTGAGTATCAGGCTTGGAACCCTCCAAACATTCTTCACCTACTGGTTGGTCAAATACAGAACTCAGCACAGTTATTCTTCTTTTCAAGCCCACAGGATAAACCAATATAGCACTTGATGTACAATGGCCACAGCTCTCCCCTTCTCCACAGCTCTCCCCTTCTCCACAGCTCACCCTGGACCCACACACCTCCCACAGCCACCAGAAGGGCACTGAGGGGCTGAGGATCTGCCCAGCTGCAGAGATCTGAAAGCAGAGGGAGAGAAGCACCTAAGTGCAAAAGAGAGGAGGAGGAGGAGGAATGTTTTGAGGACAGAAAGATACCCACATGACAGCCCAGAAACACCAGCACAGAGCTTCTCCCCACACCCCAGGAGCGATGTGTTCAGAGCAGATGCTGGGAGATTTCAGGCATAAGCTATGTGCAGAGCTCCCTCTGATGACCACTGGCCACGATACAATGCAAGCCTCCTTTTATTTTTGTTCGTGCACTCAACTGACAGCTGACTGGTTAAATTCTAATTGCTTCCAAGTGAGGTCAGCAAAGGTATTTATCGAAAAGGGCTGAACAACAGGCTCAAGACACACATGCAGGCAGAAGCACATACACTCCATCTCTCCAGAGCCTTGATTTATGGAAACAATTACAATTCTGGTGGAGCCTTTCTGAGCTGAGAAAGTTTGTAGCTACAGTAGAGTGTCTCATGTTGCAAAAAGCAGGCAACAGAAATGGAGTACTTGGCTGTCCAGCTGGTATCAACAGGAACAAGTAAGTTATCTCCTTTACCAGACTATTCAAGCAGCTGCTAATAGCTAAGAATTTAATCTTCATTTATATGTGCTGTATGATAGAAATAGCTTCCTTAATGCCTTTGTAGCAATGGATTGAAAAGGGCAGGGATAAAAGAGAGGGCTAAGACAATGAGGTGTGATTTGCACCGAGAGCTGGAGGAGAGTTGTCTGATAGACTGTGCAGAGATAACGGGCACGATCAGCAGGACTGTACATGCATGAGGAGAGGCTGGAGAAGTCCTCTGTGGGTTTTCTGAGGGACAGAACGGAGCAGAGTGTGGAGGCTCAGCTGGAATGGCAGTCTGTGTGGAGAGCTGGGGGAGATCAGTCTGCTCTGTGTACATCTGTGTGTCTCTAGTGAGCGTAGCATGCCGTAGAAGTTTGCAGTAGCATGATGTGTCCTTGCACGTTTACTACAGCATAAAGACTTACACATGCACCTTTTCTCACAGATCTTTTACTTGCAGTGCAAGCAGCAGACTCAAGTAGTGCAGAAGGTCACGACAACAGAGGTTTTTATAACTTGTGTCTTTAAGGATATTGTGACTGAAGAGATATTTAAGAAGCTCTTCTATTCGCCATTAACTATTCAGGAATAACGATCAGAATTCTAGAAGAGGGAGCAATCCCATTAACAGAATCTGTAACTCGTGCAGACAGAAGGCAGGTCGGTGACCTAAGAGCAACAGTCTACTTGTGATTTAATTCTCATTATGTTGTTCATGAACACCCAGAACACTGCACTATAATGCACAAATGGATACTGACATGGATCCTGCCAATTTTGCTCTACAGATCATACTTTTACATTGTCTTTCTAATGGGCACTATATCTTTAGCTTGCAATGACATGACTCCAGAGCAAATGGCTACAAATGTGAACTGCTCCAGCCCCGAACGCCACACCAGGAGCTATGATTATATGGAAGGGGGGGATGTCAGAGTGAGAAGACTTTTCTGTCGAACTCAGTGGTATATGAGGATTGATAAGCGAGGCAAAGTGAAAGGGACAAGAGAAGCAAACAACAACTACAGTAAGTACCCTTCCTGCTTTCTCTGGGGGATGTGCACATCATTGTTCGCTCGGCTCCTCGTAACCTCAGGCTGGTTTTGGAGAGTGCTGACCATTGCATGAGGAGCTGTGCAGCCAGTGCTGCAGCAGGACATTTGTTATTGATTTTGCAATGCGCCATTGAAATGCTGCATTGGAGATCTGCTAATGTATTAGTTACAGCTGGGAGCTATTAGCAAACAGAGAGCCTATTTTAACAAGTGAATTAAGGTTGTGAGTATGAAAATGCAGAACCACAAGCCCTGCTCGTAAAATACTTCTGAAACATTAAACAGTATTTATATAGTCCACCAACTACCTAAAAGCTTGGGGTGTTTGGGTTGACAATTAAAACGTATGCAATACTAGAAAGTTCAATGGAAAGAATTATGTAAACTCTTGCAAAACCTTTGAGATATTTTGCCAAGCCAGGAACGAAATCTATTCTAGTTTCTGCAGTTCATTATTACAATGATCATGATGCTGAAAAAAAATATTCTCTCCCCTTTCCTCCAAAAACATGACTCATCTAGAGAGAATGGACACACAATATTTTGCAAAGCTGTACCAAATGCAATTTTTCAACTGGCAAAAGAATCGTTGCCCTAATTAGAGTTTTCCACACAAATATCTGTACGTCTTCCATTTACAACCCAAGGCATCAATTTTACAGCCACTGTTTTTGCCACTTTGGGTATCATGTTATTAAAAACACATTTTTAATTTAAAGAAATAGGGCATGTACGTGGAAAGACACTGATTTAAGATACAAGAAAATAGATAGGATTAGATTGTGTATTTCAGGAAAAAAAAAAGGCAGAGGGAGAGGCATGCTGCTGGAGTGTTTGTAGGTGACCGAGAGGACAAAAACTCTCCAGGATGCTGTTCAGTGCAGGTTCTGTGCATTATTGTGCTTTTCTAACAGCAGCAAAAGACATCAATAAATCAAACTTCAAGAATTGTTAGGGTGATTCAGCTTTCCAGTGAAGCTGACTGCTTATTTTGGCCAAGAACAGCACTTGTGCATGCTAAGTGCCTGGCTAGCAAGCTCCATCATTTACTGCCTGACTTCACGGCTGCATGAAGTGCTTGGCAGCTCCCCTGACTCGTGTCTCTGTGTCTTCTGAAGCTGTTTCCATGTGTCTCCTTTCTTCCTACACTATTACATATTCCCCTGAAAGACAACACGTGGCCAGCAGCCAGAGAAGTGATTTGGTCCCCATTCAAGAAGCCTCCCATTGAGTTTCGTGAGGACGCTGATACAATGGGGATCCATAGGGCTGCTTGGGAAATGAAAAGTTGCTCCCAATAAAAATCACTGGGAAAAAAAAAACTGTTACTGACTGGTGAAATAGTTTCTAGTCAATTTTTCCAGATAAATTAATATCCACAGTACTCTTTTTCTTTTTTTTCTGTTATGCTTTATGAACTCTAGAGAGCTTTTGAGAGCATACAGAGCTGAATCATTCTATACATTTGATTTTTTTTAGTTCCACGATGCTCTTTGTTAGCAATTTAGCCTGATTTCAATAGAGGTTCTCAGTTCTCTGCAGGATCTCATGGCCACGTCCTGAAAATGTCTGTAGTGAAACATTGGGGAATATCACAGCACCTCCTGCCCAGACAGCCCATTTTCATGGAGTTTTCTGAACACCTTATGAATAGTTAGTGCTGGTAACTATTCCAAATTACAGAGATATTTGTTAGAGCTGACATTTCAATGATAAAAATGTTGAATGCAATGAGTATCAGGAGGAAAAAACACAAATCAAACTTGAGTGTTTTATCAGCTCACTGGTGTGTGCTGGGATGAAGTGTCTCCACTAAATTTAACTGCACTATGTGGGAAATCTCCCACCATCTTAAGTCTCTTGCTGTAATTATCCATTGCCTGCTAGAAAATCATAACCATTGTTGGATGAACAGAATAGGGGAATAGAGAGAGGACTCCACAAAATGTGAATGCTGATAGAGTGGATTTTCTAGGAAAGCCTAAAAATTAGCATTGTGAAAAAAATTTTTTGTCATAGCCTCAAATTATGCAAGAAGCATTTTTCAAGCTGGGTGTATGGCTCTTGAGTAAAATACCCATAAAGAAAATAATTATACCAACCAAAAAAATATAATAACTACTGACTAAAAACCAACCAACCACCACACCCTACCTGGACTATTCAGCTTTCCCTAAGCAACATTTTTAACATTAGAGGACTAAATAGGTTAGTTTTTACCCAGGGTTTCCAAAAAGCATCACTTGTACATCATACCCATTACTAAAATGCATTAATCTGGGTATTCAGACTTTTTCCATGATTTCAAGATCTGAAAGATAATAACAGGTAAATCAGAGCTGCTTCTCAGAATAGAATTCCAGAACAGCTGCAGTCAGATTAATCAATGGCTATGAAAAGTGCTGCTCTGAGAAGTATCATCTTATTTTGACCTAATTTTCCCACTTACATAATAAATAGAAGGAATTCCTTTCCCTTTTGAATGACTAACATGTGCTACTCAAACGAAAACAAGAAAAAAAAAAGGTATTTTTAACCACCATAACTTAGCCCCATAAAGGAAACAGCACTGACAGTTTTGCAGACAGTCAACTACTTGTTTTCAGCCCATGGATTGTGAAGCATGAATAATGTGAGGAGCAGTCTGCACTCTGAGGAACGTCTGTAGAATAACATCATCACAAGGTTGGCAAGTGCCAGAATGCACAGAGCTTCCCTCATCAGTCAGGACTATAAATGTAAGAACTTCAAGATGGTGAGGAATGAGGGTCTGTATTTCAGAATTCTCTAGCACGTCAGAGAATAAAATAGAGAGAGATCCTCTGGAGCAGCAGCAAAAATAATGAAAGTGTTGAGCTCAAATCTTGGGAAATGTTAAAAGCCACTGTGCAAAATATATGCAGATTGAAAATCCACAACTAAATTAAATACTGAACCAAATCCTCCAACAACTGCAATTAATCTGTATTTATCATTCAGCTGATTAGAACCACATTAGAAGCTGAGTGCACAGCCCAGGCATTCCTTGTCACTGTGGCAGGGACAGAAACTCCTCGAATCCTGTTTCCAGCAGCAGGGACTTCCTTAGGTGCCCAGGGTTTGTTCTGTGCAGAAAGCAGGAGAGCCTTCTGGTGGACATGGAGGTGATAACTCAAGAGCCAGCTGAGCAGAGCAGAGGCAGGACTTTGCACCTGACAGCTTTGCTTTTATTCTGAAAGCCAAAGGGCAGAGTGAGAACCAAGAGGCACACACTGAACAACTAAACAATTAGGAAGCAGCCAAGAGATGAGGTCACCCAGAAAAACCCATCATTATTCATAAAAAATTCTCTCTGACAATCACTTCTTATGCCTTCCTCAAGCCTAAACTAGAGGGTGTTTTAATTAAAAAATCAATTTCGTATTGTGTTTGTGTCACAAAATACACAAAGCAGACTTTTTGAATTGATTGTAAAAAGTGATTGAGCAAATCTGAGGAGATAATGTGGCAATTTGTTAACTCTACCTTGGGTAGAAAATAAATCCCTCCTCAGTCCTCCTTTCACTTCAGATTGTGTTGTGAATTTTGCCAGATTTTAGTCAATTTCGTCCTAGAAAAGAGGCAGCGAAAATTAGTTTATTTTGACTCTATCCAAGAGGATTTACAGCTACGACTGGATGATGCTTTAGGACTTTCCACGCTCTGGTGCCTTTGGAATCTCATTTGAAAGACTTCAAAGGGTCTCTTAGTTGCTAGAAAAGCCTTCCCGGAACCTGAGTCCTAAAATGTCTGATCCTATCATAGTCTGTGTGCTCTAAACCCAGAGAGTGCCTGTTCCCTCCCCTCTGCAGGGCACAAAGCCCACACCACCACACCCCAAACGCCACAAATACACACAGCACCCCCAAACAAAACACCCCCTAACAGTTCCAGTGATACCCTTCACAAAAGGAGACAATCTAGTGAGTTTCCAGCACAAAATGGCTGAGCTCTTGATTAACATTTTCCTCTTGGAAAACAACTCCTATTTTGATGAGAATCCAACCATAGTTTTCAGCAATATTGCATGAACTCTAGCTCGGTTTGTTCAAATCTAAACCCTGACTGATGATAGAACACACTTTATATACATTTCAGTGGTTGAGTACTCAGGCTTGCTTAGGAATTAAAATTCTTTCCAGTAGCATTTTGTATACAAGCCTCTTAGGGTAGAGCAAACGTTGGGCTGTGTTTTCTGTGCCCCTGTATAAACAGACGAGGAAGAAAATGCAGCATCTGAAAATATCAGGATTTTCAAGGCAGGTGCCAGGTTCGGGGCTGTGTGTGCCAGTCTGCACTGCCACTGCAGCCCCAGTTTTCCAGAGGCCGTGGGGCTCGTGGGTACGTTGGCCTGGGGAGAAGACACTCTCTAAAGTGAAGGTTCACAGGAGTGCTCTGCTGGGCTGTGCACGCAGAGAAGATGTAGCTCACGTGGCAATAGATGGATGTGCTCTGCAAACGGCCTCCAGTGCCCAGCACAACCATCTCCTCCATCACCAGCCCGACCACGCTGGCACACACCCCTGCCCCTCAGCAGCACAGCCCCTGCCCCTCAGCAAGCACAGACCCCTACCCCTCACCAGCACATCCCCTGCCCCTCAGCAGCACAGCCCCTCAGCAGCACAGCCCCTCAGCAGCACAGCCCCTCAGCAGCACAGCCCCTCAGCAGCACAGCCCCTGCCCCTCAGCAGCACAGCCCCTGCCCCTCAGCAGCACAGCCCCTGCCCCTCAGCAGCAGGCTCAGGCAGCAGAGCTGGTTCACGTCCATCCCGCATGCCTGCCCTCAGCCCGTATCTCAGCAGCACCGGCCGTGCCCCGCGGCTGCAGGTGACACCCGGGTGAGTTTCTCCCTGTGCCACGGCAGCTCCCCAGGGGGGACAGAACCGCTGCCTGCAGCAAGGTTCCCGCTCCAGCAGCGCTCAGGGGAGCCACAGTCACCTCTGGATGTGCCTCCCGACCCCTCCTCGGCCGCTCTGTCGCACGGCACTCAGCGGCCGATCGCGACACGGCTGTCACGACAGCAGCGCTTCAGAGCCCTCCCTACCCGCTCCGAACGCCTGCTATGCCAGGGGAGGGAGGGCACGGGCAGCAGCTTCCCAGCCCGGCATCCCAGCATCCCAGTACCCCGGCATCCCAGCATCTCAGCATCCCAGCATCTCGGCATCCCAGCATCTCGGCATCCCAGCATCTCGGCATCCCAGTACCCCGGCATCCCAGTACCCCGGCATCCCAGTACCCCGGCATCCCAGTACCCCGGCATCCCAGTA
>WYEA01017066.1:88275-107548 GCA_033558465.1 Alcedo atthis
TCCCAGTACCCCGGCATCCCAGTACCCCGGCATCCCAGTACCCCGGCATCCCAGTACCCCGGCATCCCAGTACTCCGGCATCCCAGCATCTCAGCATCCCAGCCCGAGCTCCACCACTGGGCTGTGTGTGCCCGAGGGTGCTCCCGAGCTGGGGACGACTGCAAAGCAGCATCAGCACCGAGAACGTGCCAGACCCTGGTTCAGCTGAACACTGGCAGCCTCTCTGACTCCCACTATGGAGGCCGATGAGAAATGAGAGGTGTTCAGTTTTTATGGACCCGTTAATGAAGTTTGGCAGCCAACTGGAGAACAGTTAGAGGATACACATAAAAAAATCGACTGCAGACCTTCTTCCCTCCCAGCTGCCCACCAACACCCCCTTGCTTACAGCTGGTGAGGTACAAACATGTCAGGGTCCTATCATGATGTTGCCCCAGCAGAAGAAAATGTGCTGAAGTGGCTTTGACCTGAGACTCGAGAGAATTGAGGCTAATCCAAACTTTTCAGCAATTTGCTAACAGACTTTGGGAAAATTCTTCACACTCCCTGTGCCTCTATGAAAAAGAATTATTCACTGCTGTGTGAAGAGCTCTAAAAATTACGAGTGAAAAAACTTCCAAACCTAGAAAATAATTCTATTTTAGTCTTATTACTTTTATTATAGATTATTATTTGCTTAATATTAACTAAAATAACTGTCGTTAGCAGCTAGACAGAAAAAGAATGAACCTTAAGAATGCAATTCTCCATAAAGGCAAATAAATTTCCTACCAAATTGCATTTCCTTACTCAGTGAGCCTTGCACAACAGAGCTAAACCCCAGCTAGCTCCCTCCCAGCTCCCAGCCTCTGCAGTGTTCAGTACCAAAGGGATCTTGTCAGAGCTCTAGGACCCTGGAGTACAGAGCTGGATTTTCCCTCCATCAGAGCTCAGGAAAGCCAAGCCATCCCAGAGCCCATAGCTGCAGTCTCACTGCACAGAGTGAACATTTTCCTCATGCACACAAGAGCTTTAGGCTGCTCCTCTACTTGGGTGGCACGCTGCTTTCATTGCATAATTGACTGTCTATGACTATATTTGGCAGCTGTATTTCAATTGTCTCGTTTTGCCCTCTGACATGATTTTTAATTGAAACTCTGGGTAGGAGCTGATGGAAAGGTCAGGTTAGCCTTTTGGTGTGTGCAGCTGGGAGGAGTTCACAGGACAGTTTGCAGTGAAAACTCCTATGGCAATGAGGTCCCGGAGGTTAACAACCAGAGCACTGAACTGTCACACTTGAAAACTTTCATAACACATGACATCATTTAGACAAATGGAAAAAATTCTCTGTAACAATTGGTGCTGAAAAGCTGGAAGTGGATATTCACAGATGTGGCCCACAACTTCATGAAAACACAGCAAAAAAAACCAATAAAAATGCAAATGCAATCAATACTCTCCCCCCCACTGCTCCGGAGCTGTCGGAACAAAGAGCAGGATGAGGATTCAGGGAGAATGGGATGATGATGATGATGATGATTTTTTTACAGTATTCACACACTGCCCATGACATGATCTGGTACCTGTAGTTTATCAACTGTACCTACCCTACCTACACAGGCTGAGTTACCCAGGTAAATCCCAGCAAGCACCAGCAAGGCTACAATTAATTGATCCAACTGGGCACTTGCTCTTTTCAAGTTATGGTGGGACTGACCATTCAAAACCAGGGGGAAATCACTACAAACTCTCAATATTCTGTTAAAATACTGACATTTTCCTTCAGTGATGAACCTTCCCAAATTAAGCACAGCCAGAACACTGACAGACCAATGCAAAGATAAATGAGACCCCAGAAAACTCAACCATTTCCTAGCATTTATAACCAGGAGCAATTCAGCAGAAGCGGCAAGCACCCCATCTCCATCACTTCAGCAAAAACCCACATTGGCTGAGGGGTTTTGAGGGAGTTTTCCAGTGTCAGTGCTTTAATAGCACCCCTGCCTTACTTCCACTTCTGGGAAGCTGGCTTGCTTGCTTTCAAATGTGTTAATAGACACTGGGAGGTGGTATAGACTACAAAAAAACCCAGCTGAACACACTTGTTCTTGGGCTTTTTGATACCTTGGAATGTTGATCTCTGCCTAATTCACAAGGTAGTGAATTTCACAACAGAAAAACCCCACTGCTCACAAGAAGCCTATTTCCATTCATAACCTGGGATCATTTTCTAAGATTTTATGATGGCCTTTGTGGGATTTGATAGTTGGATCAGAAGTGGCTGTCTTCAAAATCAAGCAAACCAGTAAATGGAGAGCTTATGATGGTTAAGGACAGAAAGATCTGGGAGAAGATGTAGAGAAGGGAAGGGAAGAAGCAGAGGGGGGAACAGACCAATTCCATACAGTGCTTGGGTAGCTCCCCCAGCCAAGGCTGAGTGACAACAAGACTCCTGCTACCTGACAGAAACTCTGAGGTAGAAGTGAAAGGATAATTGAATTTAGAGGTCAGCCAGCAGCAGTGCAATTGGAAAGTGCACCTTTCAGCAGAACTGCAGGTCTATCCTGCCCATTTCTTTCCTTTGGAATATCTGTGCAACTTCTGCACATAAGATGCAAGAGGGTTCAAAGAAATCCAAGCAGCTCTGCAGTGCTAATGGGTGAGATCTGACAAGCGTTTAGGGAAGCAGCTGTGTAAATCCAGCACGTCATGCTCCAAATCATCTTATTTCTTTGGCAAGATCACCTTGCAACAACAGACAGATCTGCACTGAGGAAAGACCAGGGGGAGATCTTTCTCAGCAGCACTCCTTTATCTTTGCTTACCTGGGGAACCTGCAGCAGAGGAGCCTTAAATCCATCCCAGCCATGGCCTTCCCAGTGCTCCAGCAGCCAAAATGTAGCACCATGTTAGCATAAGGACAGGGACAAGCTGCTGTGCCCAAGGTGAACCCCTCACCCTGCCCTGGCACTTGTACCAGCTCAGCAGCTTCTCAACCCTACACACACAGAAAGGAACCTCTGCCATGCACTAAGCACATCTCTTGGCAACACAGGGACTGCAGACATGACAAATATCAGAGCTCTGCCTACAGTAAACCTCCTAAACTGGAGACAACTTCAAGAGGCTATTTTCAAACTCACTGGCAACAAAAAGCTATTCTGCCAATTGAAGCAAATTCCATTCTTCTAACTGGACCTTCTACTTTTTTTTTTACTGAGTATAGAGAACTTGGTCAGTACTTCCAACAAACTAAAAACCAAAACCAAATTAAAAGGTAGATAATTTCCTGGGTAAGCAAGTTCTTTTTTAGGGCACTCTAATACACCGTATTCCATTCAGAAAAAAAAAGAAAAAAAACTTTCTTCCACCCTACATCCAACTGATGATTCCAAAAAACCCATTCATCCTTTGAGGAAAGAAACACTTCCACCTACCTGATCTGAGGAGAGACAGCATAAGGAGCATGGAGAGCACAACTGGAGCAGCTCCTCCCTGGAAGGATCCCTCCTCTCCCCCTGAGCAGCTGCAGGGCAGCCCCTTCCTCCCCTCCCAGGTGCAAACAGCCACCCAGGTGCTTGGAGTTACACCCCAGGTAACCTGGGCTTACCCTGCCACCCCCACAGTCCTGGAGAGCACTGAGGGGCTGCTCCAGCACCAGGCAGAAAGTTTTCTTTTGGGGGCTGTAAAATCATCAGTCTGGCATGTTCTACCTGCCTGTGTCACAGCCATCACTGGGGTGAACTGGGGATTGTGGTTAATATTTATTAGTTCAGAGGAAACCAAATATTAAATGAATTTTGAGAGTAGACTTAGGGGGTTCTATTCAAATTGTAAAGTCCTAGGCCACTTGTTTGTCCCTTTAAAATAAACTTAAATTGAGCAATAAAAATAAAACGCTATTAACGAAGCCATTATTTTAAATTATTATACACCAATTTCAAGCAGAATGTTCAAATTAGCTAACTGGTGCTCAGGTTACTTGATTCTAAATACCAAACTAACATAAATTAATATGCCTTTGCTTCTGGCTACATCTTGGTGTGACTTGGGAAACTCAGTCTATATTACAGGACATCGTTGTCGTGCAACTGAATTAAAGAAATAAAAAGATTACCCCATCTTTCTAGGAAACTATTACCACATCCTTCAAGGAAATCATGCTCTGTGATTTTTTTTTAGCTAACTAATCTAGTCTTTTGACTTTGAATTAATCTATTTTAATCATATTGTTCTGGGGCACATTCTGGGTGATTTAATGAGGATTTCTGCAAAGGCAGTTTCATCCGGAGGGATCACTGGAAGCAAAAGCAGTCGAAACCAAAATGATAAAACTAGCATTAGACCAAACTAGAGCAAAAGCAGAATTTTTCAGGTGATTCATAACATATGAGACATAAGCCCCCTAATTCAGTAAGGTGGTGAGCAGCCCAGCTTTGATCTCACCAGATTATTTCAGAGAATGTGATGAGTTCCAATGGCTACCCCATGGAAGCAGAAAATAATCCGGTGACAGGCAGCACATTTATCATCATTATTGAGAGAATTATTGCAGAAATGGTGTAGAACTGCTTAACATTTGGAATGTAAGAAATACCCATCTTTGCCAAAGCAACACTAAATACTATTCCCACTTCTTCTGCTTACGTAACAAAATAGTCACCAAAACAGGGAAGTCTTCTGCACAGTGTCTTTTCAGATAGAATCTCTAGACACCCCAGAGACAATATGCTGCAAGTACTGACAAGCACTCAAAGGACATTTCAAATTCCATTTCAAAAAGCAATACTGAGGCCTAAACTCCACAGCATATGTACTTATATTTCTAAGTAT
This sequence comes from Alcedo atthis, assembly GCA_033558465.1. Taxonomy (NCBI): domain Eukaryota; kingdom Metazoa; phylum Chordata; class Aves; order Coraciiformes; family Alcedinidae; genus Alcedo; species Alcedo atthis. Next base: position 93,088 of record WYEA01017066.1, read on the forward strand.
CTTCAGATGATGGTTTCAGAAATGTGCAAGTAATCACTGTTATGCAACTGTGTGAGACAAAATAAACACAGAGCCCATATTTCCTGACTTGCTCCTGATCACTTCCAAGTCATCATCTTGTATGCATAAGATACATACATATTTTTTCTTGCTAGGGAGAAATTAAAATTTATTCCTGCCATTACAAAAAAAAAAGAAAAAATTTCCCTTTCAGGGAAAAAGTTCACTTCTTTCTGTCTGCCAGACTGTGTTGTTTGGGGTATCCTTACCCATTTTTGACAAAACAAACATTAGCTCTGTACCAATTGCCCATGAAAATAATAATGTGTATTTCCCCAGACAATAAACTATCTGAATTCCCAAACTGGAATGATGGTGAAGGCAATCTGGGTAGGCACTTTGGGAGTGGTGCAGGCAATGCAGGGTAGCACTGTCCATGTGGAAGCTTTGGGAACACAACTTACTGTCTTCTCGTGCAGCCTTCAGCCATGCAGCTATTGCCAGTTACAGCTCCCAGGGCATCAGCTGACTCATTTCTGCCTCCTGACCATCACCGTGGGGTGGTTCCTTTGTTTTAAACAGTTATCAGGCAGCTGCATCCCAAACTAGCTTCTGGTAGTGGATCCCTAAAGAATAGGGACAGAGAAATCAGTGGATCCCTCAAGAAAGGGATAGAGAAATCAGAACAAAAGCAATGCAAAAATGGGTTGTGTGCAAACCAATAAATAAAAATGAGTTCGAGTTAAGAAAAAAGTTGAAAGAAACTTTCCTATAATTTGAGCAATCCAATTTGTTGCTGATGCTAAATAATTATAGATATACATTGGATATATTATATAGACATGTAGATATATAGATATAATATAATCATATATCTTGTAATCATAGGTGCTGCAGATGTTATTGTACAAACAGTCTGAGTGAGCCTGGTCAGATTGGCATATTAGTTTCATTGATATAGATTTCCACATGAGAGAAAAAAATAAATTAAAAAATACCTTTTCAACAACAGAGACATGTAATTAACCCCAGCAAGTAATTGCTGAGAAGCACAACATCAGCTCACTTTTCAACATGCAGTCAAAACATGGCTGTTCTGCTCAGGGTGACTTACTGAGGCACCGCAGAGAACTACCATTAGTAGTCTAAACAGTTGCTGTTGAAAGTCAGAATATTGCACAGCTGTGGAGGAGTTAAGTTGCTAGTGGGAAAGCTCTCTGCCCCTGTGATTCATTAGGAAAGTTTGCTCAAGAGCTGAAGGCCCCCATGAGGAAGGAGACAGAGAGATGCCATGTGTGAGCTGGCTGCACCCAGGCACTGCAGCTCGGTCACTGATGCCTATCAGTGGCTGCAGGAGATCACTGAAGAGATGCCAAAGAACAACTCCTGCTTCTGCAAACCATGTGCTTTGCTTGAAATGTGCTTTCCTACCACTGGTAACACAGACTTGCCATAAAGAAAAATGGAATTCCACCATAATTCTCTTCATGAGTTTCCAGTCAGAATGACTTCTCTGTTTTCTACCAGCATCTACCTAGGAGTAGTGTTGCTGTCTCTATTCTATTCAAGATAGGGGCTAAAGAGCAAAATATACCAAAATATACCTAATTTAAGATATTCACCTGGAAAGATAGTTAGCTATTACTTATTATTACTCATAATAGTTAGCTTTTACTTATTATTACTCATAATAGTTAGCTATTACTTATTATTACATATATGTGCAAATTTATATTGCTGTATGAAAGATACACATGGCAGTTTCTTCTGTTTTTTTGCACTATATTAAAAATACAGATCCACATTTCTGTGCTAAGTAGAAACTGGTAGCATTATTTATAATATTGAATAGTAGAAATGTAAGCTGTCCAGAAAACAATACATTCTCCCATATAACACTCACAGATGAGTGGAGCACACAGTGAAAGCCAAGGAGGAGAGAAGGTGGCACCAAAAACCCAGTTAAAACCAGCAGAGGCACTTTGTTCCATTTTGTGCAGTGAAAAACAACCCTCAGCCAGCCTCGGTGCTGTTGTCTCCAGCTCATTGTTTCACACAGCTGAAGTCACCAGCATTTTACACAAAGAAAGGAAGAGGTTTCTCCACACTCCAGTGTTTGGAATGGCCCTAACTGCAGAGCAACAGGCATAGCAAATGCTTTGCTGAGACAGGGGGCTTGTGCATGGTTTAGAACCCAGCACTGTTGGCACAGCCAAGCTCTGTGCTGCTGCAGCTCCAGGGTGTTCCAGGCAGTCCTGACATTTCCTTCCCAGTTCCGTGCTGCACGGGCACTGCTGTGTCACACACTAGGAGAGAGCAGTAGAAATGATCAGAAATACAACACAGAGCCAAAACATTCCTGCAGGCTGAGCCTGTCAATCACAGAATCATGCCAGCTTGATGCAAACCCTCCACAACATACACAGGGCCTAACATTAAACCTCTGAGCTGAGCCCTTCAGCTCTCTGAGTCTGTGAAGAAATCTCCCCATGTTCCTCTGCTTCCTTGCACAGAACATTTGACTCCCCTGCTTGCACATGGGCCCAGTGTAAGCCCATCAGCTGCAATGGGTGTTTTCAAACACCTACAAATGACAGATGGGTTGCTCCCCAGGTTGCAGAGGGGTCCATCTATTCTGCTACGGATTGCACAGGTGTTGCTGCCATCAGCACACATAAAAGCAGCATCAGAACGATGCAATTCTAGCAGAGAAATGAGAAGTGGAGCATTCCCAATGCCCCTGGAGCTGCTGTCAGATGCCTGACACAAAGGAAATCTTCCATTTGTCTCAAGATCAAGAGCAGTGTGTCTTTCTGCTTGTGCCAGTGCACTGCCCTGCAGTCTGCCAAGCAGGTTGTTCCACGATTGGCACAGATGGAACTCTGGAATTCTGCCAGCCCAGTAACGTGGCTGCCAGGGGGGGGTCTGACCTGCAGAGGTGAAAAGCTTCAGCAGACTGGTCACAGATCACTTGATGATCAGCAGTCACCATATAGTGATGTAGCAGGACCTCAGTTCTCTGAGAGCCAAGAAAACCAGCTCCTGGAGCATAGGAGAGCTCAGACCCTTCCCTGTGCAGTCCAGGGCCACAGGACACTTGCCTTAGCTGGTAAAGAAAGTGCAGTAGCTGCTGTCACAGTGTGTCTTGATAGGAAAGATATTCAATGTATTTTATAACTATATTATTATTAAATACTTTCCTCTGGTTAATGGAGAGAAGACTGCTCTGGCACAGCAGTTTACTCACATTTTAAAAGCTCATGTAGCTGGTTGAGGGCAACTTGTGTCAGAGTAAAGAATCTTTGTAAGGTACTTGCTCTTCTAACTCACTAAGGGCCAGGCTTTTGTTTCCATAACTCAAGGTGGAGTTAAGCAGTGTTAGGTGTGTATGGAAACCCTCCTCTCCAGTCAGCCTGTAGCCAGGGTTACTGGTTATAAAGCAAAAAAAATGTGGAGAACAACCCCAGGCAGCTTTCTAACTTCACAGTTCCCTTTTCTACATCCCCTCTACGTATTTTTAGCCAATATAAACAATGATAATTGAATATAAGTAAATATAACTGCACAAATTCACACAAAGGGATAGAGAAATCAGAACAAAAGCAATGGAAAAGTGGGTTGTGTGCAAACCAATAAATAAAAATTAGTTCGAGTTAAAAAAGTTGAAAGAAACTTCTCTATAATTTGAGCAATCCAATTTGCTGTTGTTTTTTTCCAGTTTTGATGTGGAATTTTAAAGCCAGAAGATAACTAAAGATTAACTACATGGCAGTAACACGTTTCTAAACAGCTGATGGTGCAAACAAAGAGAGGTCTCGAAGTGCCCTGTGTAACAGCAAATACTCTCCATTTCCTAAAGCCAGTCTGGCAGCTTAGAAAAAACATTTAGGCCAAACAAAACAATGTGTAACTTGAAGTAAATTAATGACATTAGGCAAAATTATGACAAGGAATTAATAAGCTATTTGAAAAAAAAAGATTGTTGGATAACATTCTGATTCATATCCTGAGCAACACAGGAGAAAAAATAGGTATAAAAATCCTAATTTATTTACTAGAATTTGATTAAATTATTAAACTGGTTTTGGTTTCGAGGAGTTTCCTATTTTCTCCTTCTGTTAGCTTTTCTTGCAGTGTTTGGTTTGATACAGATTAGAAAGTTGAACTGAACCTCAATTATTTGTCAGCAGCAAAGCAGAAAAACTGGAGGCCGTAGCATATAAATATCTGTGCAGTGGTGTCTTGAAGGCAGGAGGAGTGAGCCAGATGGTTTCTATCAGTTCCCACTCTGGTGCAGCAAGGGGTTACTGTGATTTTCTCAGCAGCTTCTTGCACTGTGTACCTTGAAGGGAATTAGGTCCTGCCTGCCTGTGTTCCTGTAGACACTGTAATTGATATATTTACATGTCTGGCCTCAGCTAGTCCTGCACTGAGCAGCAGATCTGGTTTGGAAATCAAACTAAAACCAGGGAGCTTGGTAGTGCTGCCCTACATTCTACCCACCTAACTGGAGTGGGAAAAGACATCTCTCTCTTGCAGTGTTCACACATTAAACAATCCCTTAATGGTATGAAACGAAATTTTAGTGTCCATAATTTCAATTTATTCCCAATTATCTGTACATATTCAAGCTCTGGAATATTGCAACCATTATCTTTCTCCTGCATTTGTTTTCTGAATTTTAGCTATTTTAAGTAATCTGGTTATTGGCTATATCTGGAAACAATTTCACCAGTAAAAATTCTTTTTATCTATTTTTATATCTTTACACTATAACGGAGTTTTCAGCACTGACAGTGTCATTAGGAACATTTATGAGCATTTAATGGTAGCTTTTAGTACCATTTGTCAGCAGTGTCTAATTGTAAGGTCTCCTGAAAGGACAGAAGGCAGTTTGAGTTTGTTTGTCCCCAGAACAGCCTGCTCCAGGGACCAGCAAAGCTGCCACAAGAATGGCTGAAAACAGTGCAAAACATGCAGCAAAACCCAGCTAGACCTCAGGGTGAGGGAATACTCATATGGAAAAGAACAGGTTCTGCCTTAGATGTATTTTTGTCCCCTTTAATAGAATAAAAAGTGAGTGAGCCCTGCACACAGTGCCGTGTTCTATCTGTGCCAGTGGGTACAGGTGATGAGCCAAATAGCTGAGTAAGGGTTGAAGCTCAGAGCACAGCTCAGCTACTGACTGTGATTTCTCAGCCACAGACAGGTATGTGAGCTCTGCAGTTTCCCCAGCCAAGCAGAGCAAGAGTGCCCCTGAAATGGCATGACCCGTGGGGTGTGAGCTGAGCTCACTGGTTCTGCCCAGGAAAGGGCAGGGAGATCAGAAAGAGCAGGGATGCTGGAGCAAGAACCCAGACCAGCAGCTGCTGACTCCATGCAAACACTACAGTGCAGGGCAGCTAACACGAGAGGACAAATGAAGATATTTGACAGCCTGTGTGTTAGGAAGAGTCTGGGAAGACTGAAGGCTCTGCTGCTGTGTGGAACTCACCACGTTCCACTGAGATCAAGACATGAAGGGACTGAAACTTGGAATTTGGGAATTTTTGCACCACTAAACGGATGTCTCATTGTGCTGTGAAAAGGTTAATTAGCAGCATTTTACAATTACTTTTGTTATTAGGATCTACCTTAAAAATAGCCTGCAGAAAGTCTGCAGCTCTGGGGAAGAGAATTTCTTCTTGTGAAACTGGCTGGGAAGATTGAAATGCTGGAAATCTCCTTCTTCTCAGCTGCAGGGAAAGGATTCCTTGTAAACTTTTAGCTCTAAACTATTACAGCATTAATTTTCTTACTGCTTGGAAACAATTGCTTTTTGTAAACAGTCATTCCACCCCCTTGTTCAATTTTTAATACCAGTAAATTATTAATGCTGTAATAAGAGAGTACTTTTTCAGACTGAGGAATAAGATTTGGATTTTGCATGACACTATTAATTCTAAAAAATAATATTATTTTTCATTAAAACCATATGTTTAGCTCCAAGGCAATTTTTATTGGAGGGAAATGTAGTTTCCTGCAAAAATGAGAAATGACTGCATGCTGTATAAGAGGCTGATCAAGCAAATATTTATATGAAGCTCACAGTGGAGCTCAGCAGAGCCCAGGGTTCTAACAAGCTTCATCAGAAATTCACAAGTGAAGGAGAGCCTGAGGCAGCATGTTGTTCTGTCATTACTATAGCCTGCTATTCACAAGTCAGACCTCTAAATTGAAAAGCCCCACAGTTTTACAATCTGCGAGACCAAGCAGGCTGTACAATAGGAAAGGCTCAGAAATGCTCAGTAATGCTCAGAAATGCTCAGAAATACTCAGCTATTCCTCTCCAGCAGTGACCAACGGCAGCATGGCCACTGAAATGCTCACCACAGTGCCAGCAGAGGTTAAGATTTACTGGGCGTTGTAAACTGTGCTGCTTTATTTCATTCTCTTTGAAAAGCTAATTAGAAAAGGTACTGTGGCTTTTAATTTTTCCCTCTTGCAAGTAAAAATAAAGGTGCATTTCCTAGAGATCAGTCTGGAAGTTCAGCCCAGGCTCTTGGCAAAGCAATGCCCAGGAGTGCAGGTGATCCAGGGGTGGTGAAGCCTCAGTGCTTGGTGCAGTGCAGAGCTGAGTGGAAACTGGCTTATTCCTCCCTTCTCTGTCACAAGGGTAAACACCTGCAAGGGCAAGTACACATGCAAAGAGCAGATCTGGTAAGCAAATTACTAGCATTTCTAAACAGTCATTTTAGTTCCCTGTTCTGTCTTCTCTCTTTGATTTGGTTCTTGTGTTTTTTATGCTGTTTTCACAGGTAAAACTTTAGCAGTTTCTTTCAGAAAGCTTGTCCTGGTGCAGGCTCTGTAATTACCTTTCCTGGCAGCTGAAACAGCACCAGACAGTGCTTTAGTAGTCAGTTCTTCTACCCAGCAAGCACTTTGTAGAACTGGCAGTGAATAAATGGATGGATGTAAACTGTAATTTTTTTTTTTCCTCATGATACCTGTCACTTCAGGGATTTTCTGATTAGTGTAAGGAAAGAACTAAGAAAATCCATTCCTATTCATGGTACTTCATGAATTGGACAAATAGGGCAGTAATCTGCTGTAATCTTCATTTTTCTCTGCAGAAATTAAAAATGCAGTTAACATGATATAATTGAACTAATGTCAAGTGAATTGAACTAATGTAAGTGAATTAATGTCAAGTAAGGAATCTTTAAAACAATCAAGAGAAGAAAATCCACCGGAGTAAAAAAAAAAATATTTTTATGAACTTCTCTTGAGCAGTTAGTTGAATTTTAAAATAGAGTTTTCCTACTGGATTTACCCAGTGAAGTGCAGACAGGGAATTCAACAGCAGCTCCTTCTGCTTCACCAAACATGTTGTGCACACAGAGTAAATCCAAAGCAAACTGTGGTGCTGCACCTACCCTCGAGGAACAGCTCAGTGTCATTAATCACATTTCCCCAGACAATTCTTCCTGCTTGGACATTACACAGGTGACAAACCTGGAGCTCTGAGGGCTTTGAATGTTCCTCTATGATATCCAGATGTCTGAAGCAGTGGCTTCCACTGTGCTACTGCAAATCTTGGACAGATCCATTGTTTATGTGCAGGATCAGTTTTACAATCATATTTGTATCCAGAGGGCTACACACGCAAGCAGGGATAAAGCACAAAGCCTCTCAGTAAAAGCTATTGGAGCATTTCTTGTTGGCCCATGCTGGAAAGAACTATTTATTTTATATATGTTTATGCCATCAATCCAAATTCTGAGTATGGCAAGGAAAAGCAAACACGTGACAGTTAAAAAAAGAAAGTTCTAGTGGAAGTATGCAGCCTCTTGCTTTCTGTTACCATAATTAGTTATTAAAATTATATCCATAGGCAGAAAATGCCTTGGGTGAAGATAATCTTAACTCTGCTTTGAAAACCATTGTAACATATACTTATATATATATATATATATATATATACTCTCTCAGGTACCTCATGGGAAACTCTTTCACTCTTGCTAAGGAAAATTTACCAAAATATTGTGTGATTGTCCATCGTGATTGGTATTTTCTTGCTTTAAGAGGCACAAACATTAACTTATTAAATCCTGTAGCAAAAGGGCAAATGAGATTAAACACCATTAAACAATTCTTCTCAGCGACGCCGAGAGCATTTTTCTTGGCTTCAAATCATCTGCAAAGGTCACTGGAATTCATAAATATGTGCTCCAAATTCAATTAATTAGAAACACAAGTTAGTGAAATTTAGAAGTTTCATTTTGTTTTGACTTATTCTCCATCCAAGTCTCTTCTGTCCCCTCTTTCTCTGTTTTACTTTACCTTAAGCAATGTCACTTAAAGGGTGTTTCACAAGCACGTTCCTCACTAGTGTCAGCTGCTAGTGCCAGCCTCTCTACCCCTAACAACCAGCACAGACTGTTTCTCAACTTCAGAACAGAGGCCATGAGACAGTTCTGTAAATATCACACAAAATTTGCTGTTCTAAAGCAGAGAGAATATTTTTTTAATCAGCGTTAGACAGATAATCTGCTTTTTAAAAAGGAAATAATGAGAATGTAAATTAACAACTAGCTTCAGGACATCTGCTGTAGCATTTCTTTCCTTAAAAAAACATACTTTTCCTTTCTTTCTTCCCTTCTCTCCAGCATTTAGAAGGCTACAGACATTTTTCTTTCCAGTTTCCATTTTACCCCTGAACTTTTTTCACATCACATACATATCTTAGGGAACAGAACCCTACTGGGGTCACAGTGCTGAAAAGTGCAATGGATGCCAACAGTTGCTAAATCACAAGGCTCTCACTATTTTGCTGTTAATAGGGTGTTACTATTTGAGGGTATTATGGGCAAACTCTGTCTATTCAGCTATGGATAAGCAGAGTTAGAAATTATTTTAATATCACAATAACATATTGTGTAGCAATAAAAGCAGATTTCTTAATTTCTTTTTCTTTAATAAAAGAGTATTATTTTGTTAAAAAAATTACAAATAAGGTGAGAATGTAAAAGTGAAAGTATGAATTGAATCAGAAAAGTATAATGAATGTTGGATGGAGACAAACAAAATTATCCAATAGCACTTTCCAGGAGGGAATTTTATCTCACATGAGAATGCTCAATTCTGTATCAATGCTGCAGGTAAATGCCAATTTTTCTACATTAATTTGAAGGCTGAGGTCCTGTCCTGTCTCCACAGCCCTGGAGTAAGTCCAGACATAGAAGTGTCTACTTGTAAAGTCCTGAGCAACTGCCATTCCAGACCAGAATGCCAGGGACCTCACCTCAGTTATTATGCCAATCCTCTCCAAAACCTGCTCTGCATTTCACCCCAGAACTGTTGTGTCAATCTAAAGGTGGTTTTGTCACTGGGATTTGCTATCAGCTGTCTGAGATTTGATGTGCACTGGTGGTTGGAAGCACTGCTGCCAGCATCCAGTCATCTGCAGAAGAGAAAGTAGAGCCCATCCCAGCTGAGTGGCTTCTCCACTCACCACACAGCATTTCAGCTCTGTAGGAAACTTCATTCACTACAGGAATTTTAAGCTACATTTGATACACTGACCATGCAACCATATAAAATTGTTTGGAATTTCATGCTGATTTTATAGAAATTACAGTTGTTTTCAATTTTGTATGCCCATTTTCTGTTGCTTTTTTTTTTCCCCCCTCTTTCTGGCTTTAATCTAATTTCTTTCCCAGTTACTTTGTGGTATATTCAAGTCTTCTCTTAAACCTCTTCTGAACTTTTATGTGAATGCTTTAGAGAAAGTAGCTGAAAAATACATTTGTATTTTCTTTTTTAAACCATTTTTAACTGGTTGAAGTTTGTCCTTCAGAACTTATCAGCAGCAGCTTATCAATTTCAGCAGATCTTTAGAGTAGATTTGGTTAGAAAAGTTTTGAGTATTTAAACAAAACAATCTACATATAAGAATTTTCCATCCTAGCTTGGAGACTGGGAAGGATCAGAATGTTTTACAGAACTTTTTACTTCAAATAAAGCACAGAAAAATGGCCTTGCTAAAGCAAGTGAATGGTATATGGCTGGAGAGAGGAGAGGCTGGATTTCTGGCAGGTTTTAGTTCTTGGTGTGTCTGAGGTGTCTGGGGTTAGACACTATCCCAGCTCCATCTCGTGTGTGGCTTCAGCATTTTTCCCTCTTTCTCTGGGCTGTTTCTTCTGAAAAGATTTGAGCTTCCTGACTCACTGAAGGAACTACCTCAGGGATAAAATCCTGGCTCTTTCCAGCAGGCTGAAATCTTATTACTCACTTTAATGAGAGCAGATTTTTTTCCCTTTATGCATAAAATGGCTTGCAAACATAACACAGAGCAGTAGGTTTACTCCTAGTGCCATTGTTCTGTGGATACTTCCAACAATCAGCCCACAAGAAGGAACATGAACACTGGAGATCAGCTGCACTTAGGTTCACAGCAGAGGAGCACTGAAACAAATACATTTGAGTTCAGTTCATGTCTGAGAGCTAGAACACTAGAAAACTCACTCTCAGCTCTGGTGAGCATTGCTTCACTCAGTTTCCATAAGGCTAATCGTTATATTTTACTGGTTTGTTGTTGATTTTAATACCATCAATTACTCAGAAGCAAAGCTCTTCCTGCATTGATAGAAAAATGAGATTATGGGGTTGTTTTGCAGTACACCAAATGTTGTTCCTGGCTGGTCTTGTTAAAGACATTGCAACGATGCTGAATTTCAAAACGACACAGGAGAAAAAAAAAGATTTTCTTTTTTTCCCAAAACAAGCCTCAAAGTAACTGAAAAGATCCAATTCACAGGCTTGGCTGAATTGAGTCACAACTGCAGAAACCATATGTACTACGAGCACAAGGGTAACCATAGCAGTCAGATCCAAATCCAGTGAAGCCCAGCATCCTGTTGGCAGGCATGGCCAGTAGCAGATGATTACAAAAGAGCAGAAGAAACAGGAAATATCTGTGTTTGGCCAAAGTGCTGGTTGAACAGTGGTTGAAATTCCTGACACCTCCTGATGGATTGGGTTCCCATCTGCAGCAACACACCCCAGTGTCTGCTGGCCATTGTGAAATGACAGTGACTGGGGACCAGGAGCACATGGAAAACAGACTGACCAATGACTATAATGGCATGCAGTGTAAAATAGAGTTTTACCTTGACTTCAGAGAGAAATGAAACAAAGAAGGAAAAAAAACCACATTATTTTATGGATTTCTTCTCTTATTCTTTGGTATATCCCTTCTGAACGTCCTCTTTTGGTGCTTTAATGATAATCAAACATAAAAGCTGATTTTTATATTTAAGTGGAGTATTTATATACAAAGTTAAGTACTAAACAAGTAGGAAAGTAGTTTAGATGTTTTCACAGTGAGATAATGTTGTTTATAAGTTCTACAGATTTCATTAACTATAATCAAAAACCTCATGCCTTGAGAATTCTGCAGCACATAACATGTCTGCAGGAAAAAGCTGCCCACCTTATAAAACTTGTTTGTTCAGAAGCACCTTGTAAAACAGCTAAAGCACCAGAATCTCTGCCTGGTTTAAATGGATTATTACTCAAAAATCATTCTTCCTGATCTGGGGGAGACCTCTGATATTGGATGCTGAATTTTAAGCATGTGATACAACAGCAATTCTGACACTGGTAAACTAATAAACTTTCAGCAGAAGGCTTCTCAACCTTAACAGTCTGCCCAGAGCTTCTGCAGGCAAAGGAAGGAGTTTTAAATTCGTCTATGCAGGTGACATTTTGTGATGAACAGAGTAAGTTGCAAACAAAAGACTATATACTGACAGGTCATTGACTGACCTCTTCTCTCAAGTAAATAATGACAGGACTAGAGGAAATGGCCTGAAATTGCACCAGGGCAGGGTTAGATTGGATATTAGGAACAGTTTATTTGCTGAAAGAGCAGGCAGGGCCTGGCCCAGGCTGGTTTGGCCACTGCAGGCAGGGGGCAGAGGGATGGCCAGGTCCTGTCTGGGGGAGTTTGGTTGTGGTTGTTTTGTTGACAGTTGGGTGCAGTGACCTCGGAGGTCTTTTCCAGCCCTGACAGTGCTGTGATGCTGTGTGACCACAGTTCAAACCCCAAGCTAAAACCATTCTAACTGCAAAGTGAAGCCTTCCTTTCCACAGCTGGCTAAAACCATGCTTCCTTTTGCTATAGAATAGATCTGTTTAAAGAAAAAAAAAAGCAATGAATTGCAACAATAACTACACTTCTGAAAGGAACAGGAGAACTACTGAGGCACAGAAGAAAAAGGAGTTTGCCATAGGCTGCCTTGCTGTGATCCTGAGCACAGAACCAAGGATGCACATCTTCACTTGACACTCAACTCTGATATTTTTTCTTTTTCTTCAATATTTGTCTTCTTAGAACAGAGGGATACAGCTAATGGAGAGCTCATGATGTGTCCCCTCACTAAACTCTCTGCAGCTCAGAGAGGCACAGACAGTGTCTCTAGGAAAGTCCATTCAAGGACCTGAAACACCGTTTGGATTTGACAGCACATCTCAGCCAGGGTGTCAAATGTTATTTGTGTGAATGCACAATAGTTTGCACATAATCATATGCAATCACACCTACTAAATATGCAATTTGTGACTCTCCAATTCCCTCTCTTTAATGAAAATGCATAGTTTTTATGTGCAATGGGGTTTTAACCAAATAAGATGAAAAAACATGTAAAGATCTGATTTAATGAATCTGTCCCACCTGGGGGCTTGAAAATTAAAAGTAGAATATAACTTTGAAAGGTAACATTTTATTTTGCCATTCAGATTTACTATACAAGATGCTTATAAAATATCTTTATATCCCCAGTTTCTATCCTATACCAAATTCTGTATGAATAGTTTCCACATGAAAAGACATTTATGTCTCAAGTGAGAATAGAGAAACAAGTCCCTAAAACAAAAATAATTCCCACTAGTATGAATGTCACCATCTATTTCAGAAAAAAACCCATAACAACAACAAACCACAAAAAAACCAACCCAAAACAAAACCAAACCCACAACCAACCAACCAAAACCAACCAACCAAACAACGGAAGGAAAAAACCCAAAACCACAACCACAAAACAAGCAAACAAAACACGAATAAAAAATAATGAAAAAATGTTAATAATATTGCCCTGGACAAACACTTTTGGCATTTGCTTTTAAAAAGCAGTAGTGTTTCTTACTGCAGCCAAGATCAGCTTACTCAAGGAAATCTCAATTCCTGTAGCATGACTTGCTTTAAAAACTCATTTTGAATCTTTCCTTTTTTTTTAAGTTGTGGATGAATAGAAAAATATCAAATAGAGATTTAAAGAATCAAATCGAGATTTAAAAAAAAAACAAAGTACAAAAAACACAACACCTCTCCTCAGGTTAATGGCCAAAAGAAGCAATGGATCTAAGCTGTCACTGAAAAAATGCAGATTGCAAATTACTACAGAGTCTCTGGCCATTAAAATAAATCAACCCCTGGAACAGCCTTCGGCGGAAACGCTGGGGGCAAAGAAATAACAGCTCCAATTTAGTGTTGGCAAAGTTTATGAAAAGAGAACTATCTGATGCAATTCCCAGGCTAGCAGAGCACTGGACTGGATGACCCAGAGATCCCTTCCACTGTTGTGTTTGGCTACATGCAGATGTTCATCTGTTTTTCAGCCTCGCTGTGGTTTTTCTAAAGTGAAATTTAAATGAAAGTTAATATAAATTTTGTAAGTTCCAGTTAGAAATTACCCCGGGTCAGAATTGTTGCTAGGTCTGTGGCAGAGTGGAACTTGTCACAGAATTCTAGAAGCTTTACTTAAAGCTGGCTTAGCATTATAAAGCAGCAGAGAAGAGTAAGTGTTCAGAGATGAGCAGGGCACTCACCATCAGAGCAGTCACTGATCTGCTGGCAGGGAAAAGAGGACAAAGAACACAGCAAACAGAAAACATGACTGAAACAGCTGTCATACTGAGGGAGAAGGCAAAACAGAACAGCAGAGAAAGCAAAGGCCATCAGGGTATTAAAAAGGATAGGGAAGGAGAGATATGGATATTGAATCCCTTTCTACAAATACTAAGTAATAATAATTTACTAAGTAAATACTTAGTACATTTACTAAGTAAATTATGATGATGAGTAGGGGCTGTGAAGAGTCCATACAAACCTGAAAGAGAAAAGATGTTCAAGAGGAAGGTCATCTTTCAGGTGCCAGTCTAAGCCAGGCCATCTTTCAGGTGCCAGTCTAAGCCAGGCCATCTTTCAGGTGCCAATCTGACCCAGGCCATCTTTCAGGTGCCAGTCTAACCCAGGCCATCTTTCAGGTGCCAATCTGACCCAGGCCATGTTTCAGGTGCCAGTCTAAGTCAGGACATCTTTCAGGTGCCAATCTGACCCAGGCCATCTTTCAGGTGCCAATCTGACCCAGGCCATCTTTCAGGTGCCAGTCTAAGCCAAGGCTGTCTCCCCCCTCACCTG